>WHYT01012418.1:0-23424 GCA_009806455.1 Tetrax tetrax | reverse complement strand
TTTTTTTTTTTTTTTTTTTTCAAGAGAGGATGAAGGACAAGGCAGAGCTGGAATGATACGCGTAGATTTTTCCACCCAAATAATTTTTTAAACAATTTCCCTCTTTTGGTTATGAAGCAAGAGCCATGACTCTAACTATAAATATGCCATGGAACTGCCTTACAGTTTCAGGCTGCTCCTATTACTGAAGGATAATAAATCAAATCCTACCTTTTATTTTACACAGCAGTAGCCATTTAGCTGGCTGTTACTTGGGAAGGGACATTATCGCAAGAGCTAAAGGAATTTTGGTGATCTTTCACTGTTGTGTTTGTTTCTTTTACCAGAAAACTGAATGGGAAGCATTCTCCTAAACTCACAGATGGAGGAGGGAAGTTTTCTTCCGGCAGGCTCATGGGAAAGGAGTGATGCTATGACTATCCATTACTGTCGCAATTCTCTGGTGGAAGCGACTGCCTCAGGGCGTATCTTGTCTCAGGGTAGCCACATCATCTGCTCTTTCTGTCCTGCGTTGCCTTACATTTGAATGTAGCTTGCTATTCATTAGGAAAAAAAATAATCTTGAATGGTACCTCCAAGTCCATGGGCAATAGCACTTTCCAGGCTACGGCCTGAGGAGAATCGCAGAAGCTGCAGCTCGATTTCCCTCTTTGAAAACTCCCAGTTAGACCGAACACGTTGCTGCCTCCTGCTTTTGATACTACACATCTCCGACGGAACTGCTCTCACACCTCTGACAGCACAGCAGCTCACCTGAAAGCTCTCTAGAGATTGTTCCAGGCAGAAATGGTTTTCTTGAGACGGTGGAAACTGGTTCTCCAGTGGCGCTGACCTGCACGCTCCTCTGAACCCTGCTAGGTTTGCTGGAGCCTGTAGCCCACAGTCATGCAAACTTTACCCAAAAATATTTATTGTAAGTTAGTACCTTGAGCTGAACAACTGCTGTAGTACTTCAGCTGCTGATCCTAACTTCAGATGAGGCTGTGCTTGAGTCCTGCCTTAACCTAGCTGGTGTTTCCTAAAGAAGATTAAGGAGTGCTCACACGGGCACAGCGGAGCTGCTGGTTTGCAAGGAGCAGTGAGCTGGGACACTAACTTCTTAAAAAAAAACAAAAACAAACTTACAGCCAGGTCTAACAGAAAACTACTTGTTTTCTACTCAGTTTGGCCTTGAGCTAGACAGTGCCACCACACAAGTAACAGCTGCAGAAAGGGCCAGAAACGCAGGGCCAGGTGTGTAAGAGTGAGTCCATTTCTTCTGGAACCAATCCACACTTGTCAACTTAACGTGACTATGGAAGCGCAGCTTTATTGCGCAGACACCTCGTTCTGTTTTCAAAAGGCAACAGACTCATTTGCCCAAGCCTGCTCTTAATGCGTGGTGCCAAGAGAAATTTAGTGTAGTGTTTGGCACAATGTACGCTCAAAGCTTACCTCACCATTAACTTCCTTGTCTGGAGAAACTCAGGCATACTTTTCTGTGTGGAATTATTTTTAGCTTTGCACAGTGACGCGGGTAGGAAAAGCCAAACGGGGTCACAATTCTGGCTGCCTTCGCGCAATTCTTAAGCTTTCCTCTTCCGCATGGACAAAAGGTATTCTCATATTATCTGTATGAACCCTTACGAACCACAAAATCTTCTGCTATCCCATGTCTCATCATCTGATATTAGCTGGAAACATTCTGGTTGCAATGAGGATTTGATTGACACTACATTACGGACTGAGAAGTCAAAAAACTCAGATTGTTTTACCTTAATACTAAAACTATACGTCCACATTTAAATAAAAGTTATTAAGTCATTCCAACAATAAAAACGTCACATAATGAGTATGGTTTTAAATTGTATTTTTCTCTATGGGTTGAACCAGACAACCACCCTGTTATTCACTTTAAAACCTAAAGACCAATTATTTTACCTGCCTTAATTGTGAAAGGGCAGCAATCATGCAAACCATCCTAAGCTTTCTGGTCTGTAAACAGACAGTTGAGGTTAATTTCCCAACTGCAGGAAAAAAGTAGGATAAAGATGAAAGTAGTTACAAAACAGCAAATGACATTAATCTCTGTCTATATGACTAACAAGCAAAGCCATCTGCTCTTGTTCTTTAAAGAGGTCTCCTGCTTAATTTTAAATTTTGAAGTTCCTTTGGAAGACACCGAAAAGATGGCGCCCATCTGTCAATCTGCACTTTTCCTAAATGCGACCTTTATGTTTTAGCAACCGACGCATGCAGATGGGTGGTCCTGGTAACAATTTCCATTTGCAAGAAGTGTTAGTTTTTATAAGACAGCTGAGACTGCTTGGACTTCCCCCTTCCTCTCCATATGCCTGCCGTGATGGGCTTGGGAGAATTCCAGAGCACCTCAGAGAAATAAATCTATCGTCCGCTGGACTGTATTTCAGATACTATTAAGTTAAGACTTGCCTGACAAGTAAGAGACTCTTGGGCAGGAGCTCTAAGTCTTGCCAAGATGACATTTTTCATTCAAATGACACATTTCTATCTCCTGCGGTCGCAAAGACAACCTTCCAAGTACAAACTGAGGGTGATCACTGCTTTGATGCCTGCTGAAAAAAAAGCTCCAGCGCAGTTGTCGCCGTGGGAAGGAGAAAGATACCCGTTACGAGAAGTGGAGCGTTAGCGGTGACAACCTACTCTTTCCCTCAACTCTGCCACCGCAGACCGATCCGCGTGTCAGGGACTCACGGGCTACTTCTGCCTGCTCAAGGGAGGTGGGTCTCCTTGAAGGACACCAGCAGTGAAGAGTATAAACAATTCACCGCTGGCGCGCTGCTCAGAAATTTCTCTTGCTGAGCAAAGGAAAAGTATTTGGTACGAAGATTTGTTAGGAGACTTGACACCAACTTGAGAGCACACAGTGGAGTCGGTAGCCAGATCAAGTTCTTCAGAGCTCATAAAAAGGGAATTTCTAAAAATAGGAAACCTAAGGGAAGATACAGATAAGGACATTGCCAAGCTTTAAAATCACCAATCAGGGTCTCTTCACCTTTTCATTCTTACTGCCATCAACGTGCAGAAGGACAGCGTCTGCCACATAAGAAACAACAGTAATACCCTGCAGAAGAAAATTAGACAAGTTGGATTTTTCAAATATAATGAAAGCAATGCTGAATACTCCTCCTGAAGAGAAATTTATTTTCATTTCTCAAAGGCTTGATGACTTTTACTATTCCATGTGTGACTCAGCTGACTGTGGTTTCCTTACACAGCTGACGCAGCAGAATACCTAAGGGTTTACCACAAGCCAACGCAGACTGCGTGAAGCTCCGTGTTTCCACTGGGATGAGGGTGGAAGACGACCTGTTTTCCTAATTCCAACATTCAAGCAAGAGTGCTTCTTGACAGACCAACCAAGGGAATCTACAGCATGCTGACTCCCTTAAACGTCCTAAAAAATTACAGCTGTCATGTAATGCACTTCAGGGTGTAGTGTCGCAGTGGGTGTAAAAAGTCAGGATAAGATCCCAAATGCTGAGACCTTTAAGTGTCAGCATCTAAACATCCTTCCTGGAGGCTTAGGATACAACTTTACAATAAGGCTAGCTTCATCAATTCACTTTTTTCCACTATGAACATCAGACAGAGCTATGAACATCAGACAGAAATACCCGCCCGCTGTTGAACAGGAGTGGTGAAGTAGTCACCAACCTGGATTTCTCCAAGGCTTTTGATCCAGTTTCCCCCAGCCTCCTCCCAGAGAAACCGATGCCTTACGGTCTAGACAAGTGGTCTTTGCAGTGGGTGGGGAACAACGAGCTGACCGGCTGCACCCAGGGGGTGGTGGTAAATGGCTCCTTTTCAAACTGGCAACACGTCACAAGGGGAGTCCCCCAGGGATCCATAGTGGGCCCAACACTGTTGAATCTCTTCATAAGTGATCCAGATGATGGGATCAAGCGTACCCTGAAAAAGTCTGCCTTGGTGAGTGGGGAAGTGAATGCTTCGGAAGGGAGAGCCATGCTGCAGGAAGACCCGGATAGGCGGGAAGAGTGAGCTAACACTCACTCTTGAGATGGAGTTCAACAAGGGCAAGTGCAAGGTCTGGCACTTGGGAAAATATAACTCAGGAGTGGAGCGCAGGCTGGGATGTACCCGGCTCTGCGGAAAGGGACCTGAGGGTCCTGGTGGAGCACAAGCTCAATATGAGTGAAGAGTGTGCTGCTGTGGCAAAGAAAGCCAACAGGGTGCTGGGTTGCATCAACAAGGGCATCACCGGCAGAGATAAAGAAGTCATCATCCCACTCTACTCAGCGCTTGTCAGGCCACACCTGGAATACTGTGTTCAGTTTTGGTCCCCGCTACACAAAAAAGACGTGGACAGGCTGGGGAGGGCCCAGAGAAGGGCCACAAAGATGAGCAAAGGACTGGGAAGTTCGCCTATGAGGAAAGGCCGAGAGAACTGTGTTTGTTCAGCTTTGAGAAAAGGCAGCTTAGGGGAGAACCTATCACCATGTTCCAGTATTGAAAGGGTGGCTACAGAGAAGATGGAGACTCCCTTTGTACAAGAGTCCCATGGAAAGGGTAACGGGTACAAGTTACTCCTGGGGAGATTCCAGTCGGACACAAGACAAAAACTGAGAGCAATTGGCCACTGGAATAATGTCCCCACGGAAGTGGTGGATTCTCCAACATTGGACACTTCTCATATTCAGCTGGACAGGGTGCTGGGCCATCTTGTCTAGACCGTGCTTTGGCATGAAAGGTTGGACCAGATGATCCTTGAGGTCCCTTCCGACCTGGTGTTCTATAAAGCTATGACAGCGTTCTCAAAGAACGAGCTATCATTCAAGAACTCTCCCGTCTTACCTGGTTACATCAGGATCAACAGCTCCTTGGGCAGAGGTTAAATGACTTAACTCTGCTCCTACGAAAGCACATAAGGACTCTAACCTAAATACTTCAGGGAATGAACTTGCAATATCCACTAGGACTGTCACCTTGTCTACATACGCTATCACATAAAGAACCCAAACCCAGTTATACAGCAGCCTTCCAGCACCTAAAGGGGGCCTACAGAAAAACTGGGGAGGGACTCTTGCCAGGGGCAGGTAGTAATAGGACAAGGGGTAATGGATTTAAACTGGAAAAGGGTAGATTTAGGTTAGATACAAGGAAAATTTTTTTTATAGTAAGGGTGGTGGAACGCTGTCCCAGGTTGCCCAGAGAGGCGGTGGATGCCCCATCCCTGGAAACATTCCAGGCCAGGTTGGCCGGGGCTCTGAGCAACCTGATCTGGTTGGAGATGTCCCTGCTCCTGGCAGGGGGTTGGACTGGGTGGCCTTGAACGCTCCCTCCCCACCCAAACCACTCTATGACTCTATGATGATTTTACAGAGGTGTTTGGCTGCATATTGGAACTTTTATTGACTCTGCCCAATATTTATTGTCCAAATTGGGAATAAAAAGGAATACTCAGGTAACACAATAATGTCTCTGTAACCATGGAAAAGGGAGGGAGGTTGGTATCAACGGCTTGGAGAGAAACAGAGCGTGACACCAATTTAATACAACTATGTACGTGAGCAATATGACGCAAACTGAAGTAAGAACATAATCTGTTGGATTAATACTATAAAAATTATTTTGAATAGCAAACAAAATCTAGCTGCAAAACGATTGCTAATATTTTAACAGCTATCACAAACCATCTGTTATATCTACATACCAGCAAAAACACATACACACACACACACCAATAGTTGGACAGGAGGGGAGACTTGCATTTTTGGGCCTCAAAATTAAGAATGTTTCACAGGGCAATATTTAAAACATATTGTCTGCTAGCTTGACAGCTATTTATTTTCTTTCCCTTGCTCTCGATTTGCAGGAAGGCTGCACTACTGTTCTGGTATACCAAGCTGGTTTTTGATATAGTTAATTCTGAAAATTAGCAGGTTGTTGCACACGCAGAAAGAATGCAGGATGGTTTTCCTGGATGCGTGGTCCACACTCCACAAACCCTGGAAGTATCTCTTAGCGTAGGATCCAATCCAAATCGAGCGGCACCGTCTCCAAATCTCAATTCAACAGCACCTTCCTCTTCATTTCCCAGAGTTACTTTTCCACAGCCGTCACCGTTCCTCTTCTCTCTCACGCAGCAATTACACTTTTCACGCTATTTTGATTGTAAGGATTCTCAGGAATTATACCTGGTTTTGCGATCGTTTTAGCCAGTTTCTAACACAAGAAAAGTAAAGCTGCAGTACTTAGTACTCTTCACGAGCATTAATTGGGTAGACGTGGGCAGATGATTGTATCATCCAGATATTATTCAGGAAAATAAGTATATTTACCTGGAAGTTTGAGGGGGGGAAAAAAAAAATTCTTCCCATGTGCTATCTGTACAGCTGGACACAAACAATGGGAAAACGAGGAGCCTTTTTGGGAAGTTCTCAGTCTTTGGAAAGAAATTTTTCTTTCATTATTATAAATCCACAGTGAGGCTACACGTCCTGAACAAACACTGACTCCACTTATGGGGATGGCTTCTTTAACTTTTAAGAGAGAGTGTCCTTCCCAATATAATCTGTTACCCAATTACAGAATTACAAGAGGATCACTAAACGGGCCTCTGCTTCATCAGACAGTAACACAGAACAGAAGAATTAAGACTGAGAAAATTTCAATTTACTCCAACACGTTACATGAAAATTCATTTCTCCTCAAAATAGAAGCTCTAAGATAATTAGCTGGTGATCTCAATTTTAACAAGTGACCATTTTGAAAAAACATGTCTGCATACAGCAGCTGTAAATTAAAATTTAAGATTCATCAGGGGATACTGTCCCTCCCGTTTAGCACCAAGTTAATGAGGTCACAGATGAACTCTACAGGGGAGGACAGGGAAGGAGAATTAAAAAAATAATTGCAATTGTACAACATATTTCCACTGGACAGAAAGCTGTTCTGCCTCACAAGCATCTGAACAACCAATTCTGAAAGCCTTGCCAAAACTATCAAATTAAGAATAAAACCAAGCTCCCAAAGTTGCTTTTTCTTCCCTACAGTTAATAATTTACTCGATAAATATTTGACAGGAATTCCCACAGTGCCTCTGCTTATTTGTTTCTGCGGCACCCTAAAAGCATGCTTGCTTCTCTCAAAACAGATTAAATATTATTTTGCCCTCAAAGGTCCAGAAGTTTCTCCCTGTTGAGGACAGAAGTCTCTGCCTAGCTCTCTTCTGTATCACTAACACAGTTTTGGGAAAAATTGCTGCCACAGCGTATCCTGCATGTCTTTGAAACGCTCTAGACACGCAGGACAAGATCCAACACAATAACGGGATTAACAAGAGAGTGGGAGGAAAGAGGGGACACGGATGGAAGGAAACAAGGGAAGACAAAAAGATCAGGCAGCTACTTTGTGAGGCCCCTACATGGGATGATGGACCTAAATTATTTTCCAGTTAAAGAAGTAGAATAAAGAGAAGCAAACATTTGCGGGTGCTGTGGAAGAAGTATGTCTTCAAAGGGATCGCAACCAGTCATGTACTGGTAGATGTACTCTGTACGTCAGGTGCTGTAGGGAATGCAATGGGGGATGCGACAGAGAAGGGAATCAGTGGGATCAAACCATAAAAGAGCAGGTCAGAAAAATAGGAAAGACTGCATTAACTTGCTTGGAGATGGAAGCTTTTGAGGATGATGCAAGAGACAAGGGGAGTAGGTGCGTTTCCCCATCAACTGCCTCTTTGAATAAATGCCCAGCACTGCAAAATCCCTTTTACGCACGTCTGTGTCTGAAAGGATGGAGAACGCAACTGAGCGCAGAGCAGGCGTGGGGCTGCAAGGCAGGGAAGGCGAGAAGAGCCCTGAGCCTGCAGTGATAGGCCTCGTTCGGCTAGCCCCAGCAGGGCTCATCTGGCAGACCACAGACCACCACTCAGGGGGCGTTTCCGCCCTCAACCACCACAGGAAGTTCAAACAGCAGAGGTGGCTTTCCAGCTCCCTTCGTCTCTCCAACCTCAAAAGCAGGAGGATGGGAACGGGACAGTGGATGGGAGCGCACGTACGCGCATCTGTTAGTGTTTCACGATGAGTTGTGCTCAATAGCCCTTTGCTGACTTCACTCCTGCTTACCTCGCAGGTGAGGACTAACAGCCAGAGATCAAAACCAGGTCCTTTAATCCAGCACACTGGCTCCTCTCAGATGGGTACAACAGGTTATGTCAGAGGAATCGGCTACCGCTGTAGGAGAACCACAAGCCACAGATCTTTTACAGTCCCGGTTTCCATTCAGCACCCCTTTCTTCAGCCCCCTCCGTGACCCTGGCTACTAGCAGCAACCAGTACAAACTGGGAGGGGAACCACAGCCTCAATTTTTAAAGCCTAGGAGCTTACTATTTCCAGACAAAAGCAATCAGCTCCTGTTGTGTCAGAAAAAAAAAAAGTAACTGATGGATTTGAAGAATCATGTTGCCTTTTTGTGATGCCACTTAATTAAGGTTATTCTGAGTAACAGGCATAACCTTCCTGTAGTTGCAAAGTAAGACTAAGGAAAATGTCTGTGTACTCTTCAGGGTCGGACATTTTTCAGTATTTTACCCACAAGATCTTGTGAAATTGCAGCTGGAGGACAAATTTTCAAATCAGACCATTTAAATTATATTTCTTCTGCATAAGGTAAAGACTCTTTTTCTGTAAGAACCAGACAGGCTATTTGCCATTAAAAAGCTACTGTGGAAAAGCTGAAGATCAAGTAACATCATTGTTCTTTAAGAAATTCCTATCAAACATTTATCATTTAATACATTTGTAAAATACGCAGATAAAGTGTTTCAAAGGCACTACGATCACAGATGTTACATAATTGACAGCATGACTGAATTATTACGAAGGGAAAACAAATGTAGCGCATTTAAGTTTTCAGTAAAAAAAAAAAAAAAAAAAAATATTAAAAACCTGAATGATGCTTCTGGACCTGGGTGGGGAAAAGGAATGGCTGACTAGAATTCTCTCATTGAATTTAAAAAGAAAGATGTTTCTCCTTGCGTGGTGCCACAAACATGACAACTTTTGTTCGATAAATCAAGAAACAGGGAATATAAACAAGTTTACAAATTGAAAGCAACTTTTAAAAGATAAATTTCAGGTTTCTACAACACACAAAGATGAACTACAAGGAGCCTTCCTTCCCTGTTCAAATTCAAATTAACCAGCCCTTTGTGCTGCTGTTCTCTCCTCTTCTCTTTTCAAATTTCCTTCCTCGTTTCCATGGGAACCCCCTCACTGCCAAGCCTCCGAGCTGAGCAAGAGGCCAAGCTTAGCAAGGGGTGTGAAAAGGGGAGAGAGTCAAAGGGCAGAATTTGGCTCGGGAGAATCAAGATGCCAACCTTTGTCACCCCACAAAGAGGGGGTAACCATAGGAACCAACTCTGCGGGACGGGGAGGAGGAGTATGGTGGACAAATGCACGAGATGGGGAACACAACGGGAAAGGCGGCGTTAAAAATGCAACACTAGAGCCTACAGTGGAAGGAAAACATCTTATAAGTGAAAAAAAAAAAGAAAATAAAACCTTAAGGATGAAGTATCCAACTTCATGCTGGTTTTAAGTTCACATAATTACATCAAATTAATTTATATCAGGCCACAGAGAAACTGGGCAGATCCGATGCTCAAATCTGATACGAGTATTTAACATTCTCCTGACAAGACGCTGAGTACTTCCCTTGGCTTTGATGGGCTCTGAAGATGTTTTCCAAATGCCTCCCAGGTAACAGGAAACAGCACAGCTTTGGGAAGACTGCTGTGTCCCTTGTAAAAGGGACAGCAGGAAGATGAGGCAGGAGACAGCTCTTTAAGATCACAAATGATACATAAAGGAAAAACATAGTGCAGTTGTTCACTGTATCTTCAGCACAAGAAGTCGAGAGCATAAAAACAGCAGGTGGTTTGAAGAGGGGAAAAAAACCCAACAGCATCAAGTTCGTCACACAACACCTTTAACTTACGTAACTCTGCCACTGATTTGTGTGGATGCTAGAAGAACACACGAGTTTAGGAAGAAAACTCATAAATTTGTAGAGCAATACATCAAAGAGATCGTTTGTGGAAGAACGGCCTAAGTGGATGTGTGTTACGTACCTGAGCTGCTCCCTCCAGCACCCACGGTGGTGGGCCACCATCGGGTGACCCAGTACCGGGCTGAACACGCCTCCGGTCCAACTTCGTATCGCTCTGCTTCGGTTCTTACATTTACCCATCTCCCCCCCCCCAGTTTAATTTCTACTAGTCTGCCTCTCACACTGAATATATTATTTAAAAACAGATTTTATTAAAATGTTATTATTCAAAGCGTTGCAAGATTGAGTAATGAAGTCAGCCCAAGAGCACTGGGTTCCTCAACCATTAGGGATATTTTACAGCTCACTGACCTTCTGTACCAGTTTGGTGCTAGATACAGGACAAACACCAGCTCAGTTTCCTTCAGAAAGTTGCAAAACCTTCATGCATTTGAATCGACCAGGATACAAATGGGGAGTAAGGCGGCAACGCACAGATGAGGCACATGTGAATTTAAGAAGATTTATCCTCTGAACGTTTGAAACGTGCTTTGGTGAATTCCTCCTCTTCTCATACCACAGAACACAGTAGTTTCACAGCCACACTGGAACATCCCATTGATACAAAAATGATTCAAATCCATAAAAGCCATCCTAACTTTCTCTAAAATCACAGAAATGTTTCCCAAAACAAAGTAAACTGAGCCATACCAGTAAGACAAATGGTAAAATTTATGACAACTGCTCCTTAAGCTGTTATTTCATACTTATTCTCTTGTCTTCTCAGTCTGTTGTGGATTGCCTTCTGAACCTGACTTTCCTATAACCAGAACCATCATCACCCACTAGAGAAAGCAAGGAAATCACTCACCACTTCCAAAACAAACACCACCAGCAAACCAAAAAAGTACACCCTAGCCAAGCCACACAGCTTTGAACTAGCCCACCGTTATTTACATCACCACCAACTTTTTGCACAAAAAAACACGTTCTGAAAGAATGGCAAGTCAAAAGGACAGAAAACTGAAGAGATTGCAACCTATTTTGTCAGCTCCCAAGTTAAAATTGAGATAACTAAATAATCTTAGTATCAGAAGAGCGTAAAAGGGGAAGAGAAAGGTCCTGCTGACTTGATTCTGGAGCAGACAGTAGGTCTCTGCCTTCCGAGGGACAGAATCTAAAGTCAGAATCGGTCTAGTCAGTGTAACAAATACCAACCTGTACTACTGCAGCGTTCAATATAAACGTGGTTTTTGTTCCACAGCAGCTGCACCAACTGGTTGATTTTGATTAAGGCAGAGAAAAAACACACAAAGATAGAATGAATGTCTGCACAGTTAAGGTAAGACGTAAACAGCAAGACCAATATTCCCTTAATGCTCTGGCACAACACTCTTTTGCTTCTAAGTTTATGCTTGCAGATATAAAGCTACAACTGACTATAAAGCACACTGTCATTTAACTATTCAAAATAAATTCATGTGCGTTCCACCTTTCTTAATAATTCCTCTTTAAGCCTCTGCCAGATGCTACAGAATTAGCCACAATGCAGAGCCATCTGCCTTCATGACCCTGAAAACAAGCCCACTGTGAATAGATGTTGATTAAGATGTAGATCACTCACTTTAAACTGAATCATCACATAAAACTAATGTTTTTTTCATATGCTTGCACTAAACTATTAAGGCTAAACTTGGTTTCCATGTTTCCAGTTGAATCATCATTCCAAATTAATCTTTTATTCAGGAAAATACGAACACGGTGACAGAGTTCATCTTCGATGAGCAAGCAGTAGTTTATCGATTTAACAAAAGAAACCCCAAACCCTACTTCTCTTCATTTTCTCTCTCACTACCAGTCTGCATTTTGAAAATATTCACACGGCATCCTGTTCTCATTAACAACCATAAAAGACTAGAAAACAGTATTTCTGAAATTATTCTCTGGAGAACATCTGTTAGCCAGGCAAAAGCAAGCCAGGGTTTCTAACACCTGCTGTCTAGCTCTGCTGTTTGAGCACCGATGATCTGCACCGAGAAGTTTTAACCCTTGTGCCCTTTATATTCATTTTAGAAAGAAGCATCTCTTTAGTACTCTACTCTTTCAAGCTGCTCTGTACAGCATGGCACTAAAATACCTTTATCTGCTTTCTTGAAGTGCAACGATATGGCCCCGGGGTGGGGGGGGGAAGTCAGAGACTCATCATTGTGATTAAAGAAGCATCCATTCCTCCTTAAAATGCCAGTTATACTTTGTATTCCCTTCGATTGTTGTACTAGGATGGACCACTGCTCAAGCATGATCTAGGACCACAAATCCATTCAATTCTCTTCTGCCTCTGGATACCTTTGCGTTGACAAACGCCTTCCTCAGTAAGCCTGTATTCGACAGCCTGAGTTTGTTCTTCTATTCCTGGACATTACTTTGTTTGGGTTAACTGCCTTCAAAGATTTCTAGCCAAAGACAAGGCTCTTTCTTCCTTATTTAAGCCTCTACCAACTTCAAAGTAGGTACATACGCAGAGCTTTATGCCTTATCTGAACGCAAATTATTATCTCACGTAGCTGCTCTTCCTGGCCAAAGAGTCTAAATGCTTCGTTGTTCATTGAACAGTAATAATTCCGATTATCTGAAGTTCACTGGACCTTAGCGTGGAAAGGATTGGATTGATGGTCCTAATACAAACCCATCTAAGGTTACATTCAAGAAACAGCTTCCTCAGAAGCCTAATTTTACAAAATTGTCCAATCGTACTGATTTTTGTACGAATCTACTTGGGGATGTAACAGCTCTAGTTCTTCCCAAATTGTTCTTACCCACTCAGGATTTCACCTTCACTCATGCTCTTGACAGGTCAAGATGGAAACCACAAGCTGACATGTTTCAAACAGACAAGCTTGTGTATTCCTAAGGCAAGAACTTCAACGCAGTACGTTGTCAGGAACTCCTTCGCTCTGCCTGTACTCTGCAGAATCATCTTTGCAATTCTAGCTTTGAGACATTCTGGTTTAGCAATAAAAAAAAAAAAAAATCTAAAATATTTATGTGGCTATTTTGAAGGTGAAAATTCAGAGTGGGAATAAGAGAATATAAAGACGACTGAAGAGCAAGCTTTAATCAGCGGGCGCACAGCTTGCTTTCTTATGATCATGTACAGTCCCATTGTTCTGCAGGCTTCATAATCTCACACACTAAAGAGAAAATTAAGCCTTACTGCAAATTAGTGTCTAAGATTAGAGTGCTTACAAAACACCAGCTGATTAAAACCTACTTTTCCATTAGCTTTATATTCTTCTATGAGTTTTGGATGCAGAACTGAAGGATAGAGAAAGCCAAGGAAAACTGCTGAGGTTTAGGAGGGTATTGTGCACGGGCAAGGAAAAAGAAAATGGGGGCAGAAAGGGATAAAGATGAAATTAATGGGGGAAGAAGGTAAGGATATTCTGCCCTACATTCTCCCCATCCTTGCTGAGCAAAGAGGGGTGCTTCCCACATCTCCCAGCTCCAGGGAAGGCAGGAACCACAATCACACAAACCAAGTTCAGTCAATTTTGCACACTTCTCCCTGGCCCTTATGCAGATCAAGAATTGAGAGAATATTCCACGGTAACTCTCATTATCTGCATCTGTAGTAATATATGTCTGAATTTAAAAGCTATTTGAGAAACACCACTAAAATGAACCACTTGATCCTTGACCTACCCATACTGGCAAAATACCCAACTCCTGTCCCACATGCTACCACCAGGATGGGAATAAATACAGCTATGTCTTCTGTTGATAGCTTTTTAAAGCATACTCCAGTTCTTTGCCACTTAAAAAAAAAAAACAAAAAAAATGAATGAGACTCCAAAGATCACTGCTGGGAGCAAAAAAAAAAAAAAGAAAAAGATATATTGCCACCAAAAAAAACCAACCCTTGTGCTATACACACCGAAGTATAGTTAGGAAGTGTATGGAAATCTTGCGGCACGCACCCCGCTCTGCGGCAGGCCAACGGCATTAGCCTCTGCAGAAATCACTGGAAGCAAGAAACCACTGAATTTGAAATAGGGTATGGAAAACCATGTGTCTCACATCTGTAGTTGCACATTCTGTGACAAAGTCCATTAACTATTCACTAGCTCTGCTCCTAGATACTCAAAACTCCATGACTGGATAGTTTATATTAATCCGATAATTCCCAGCTGGTGAACCCTGCCACCCTGATGGAGTAGGAGCGTATGAGTCAACATTACTCCTTTCCCCTTCCACCTACCTCCCTCACACTGCAAAAAAACCCCAAATCAACTGCAGGATAACGTTATTTCTCCATTTCCCCCTTGGCATCTCCCACCTACACACCAGCCAGCCTAGCTACAGTGGATCTCCAAGTCCTTACCGCTGCTCTTTTTTCATAGGCAAAACGGGAAGAGGAGTTGTGAGAGAACACAAATGAAGAGCACGTTATCTCCTCTGCCCATATGGCGACTGTATCATCCCATTTCTGGAGCGTTTTGACCTCCGGTGTAATCCCAAAAGACAACACTACTGCGTTCACCCCGAGGGACCCATTTAGCCCCCAACCATGTCTGGTTCCTGTCCTTGAGAGCCCCTTTGATCCCTAGTATCATTTGTGAGGTCCCATACAAATCAGGCTAAGGAGAAGGAAGTGCTGGCAGTATATTTAACTGCAAAAAGGCTGGCAATCATCATATTAAATCACTTCCCTTTATCAGTGACAAAAGCTTTAATGGCGTGCTCCCGGCCTCCAACAGGCTACCAAGTTACACGCGCTCTGATAAAAATATTTGCCTACAAAAGTTGCATTAAGGCAGCCAAAAACCACTTCTTGCTCTTCTCACGCATAAGCAAATCCTTCAAGGCCACAGGAATATTGAGTGAAAAAGGGACTGAAGCTAATTCGTCATGTCGCAGCAATAATAATCCAAGAGATGGGTAAACAAGGTCAGATCCCTCAGGGGGACAGGGGTAATTTAACTTCTCCGTTGTCACTGCCTCGTTCAGCACACGATCTGTGGAACACAGCAGAATCGCGGCACCGGCGCAGCGCAACATCACCTCAATGTCACACCATCATCAAACATGCTTAGAGGGAAGTTTTAACAGCATAGCCAGGTGGTCCGTGCAATACAACAACCCGTTAGCAGGTTACAGAAAAATTTAGAAATACCTGACAGGACGTATTGCATGCCAGGATGGAGCAGATAAGGGAATGGCCCCCAGAGCCGGGAGCGGCGGCCGCGCTGCGCAGTACTGCAGGCAGGACAGCTCCTGGACAGCTCAGCCTGGCCCAGGGCCTCCAAAAAACACAGACCCCTTACCCCATCACCTCATACCGCCACGCTGTCATGACCGGTGTGTTAGTCCACGCTCACCAGCACTACTCCTTTCAGAAAGCAGCGGACGTAAAATGGTTTTAGTCTCCGCGATAGCCAAGCGCATGGTAACAGAGGCTGGACCAGTGCAGCCAGTGTGTGTCCCCTATACAAAATAGGGGGCCCCTTCAGAGATACGCAGAGACAAAATAATGCGCGAGGAACTCGAATGCAGAAAGTACCAGCCTTCCCGGATTAAAGCAGCCTTGCTGATGTAGCACAGCAGAAAGCTCAAGGTGTTATCTTTCCTGGGATTAAATAAAGGAATAGGAACCAATTACAGGACGGATCGGTATACACAAAGAGGGACTCCTGACATAATATCCTATTTTTCTTCATGTAATCAAGATGGTTAATATCAATATTGCTGAAACATAACAAGACAACGCTGATGACATGATTCATTAGCCTTTACTGTAGCTATGAAGGAATCATATTAGCATAAAAATCTCAAAAAGGCAACTTACTGATTTTTTTTTGAGTTCTCAAAAAATAACAACAAAAACTCTCAAACAGATCCTACAAAGAAGTAATCAATGGTGTGGGAAGAGAAGCACACTGAATTTATTGATGCTGAGACACTAGCTGTAGCAGTTCTCTTTTTGCCTGCCATTCACTCTTCCTAGGGCTGTACTCTCTCAGTACAAGCAAGCTGATTTTTTCTTACAGGTTTTATTAGGAACTGTTGTGAAAAAATGGTACTGAAAACCCGTGAGAATTACAAGGCCTTCCCTCCTCAATACACAAGATGAATCACGCTGATTCTGCTGCTGTATTATTTTGGAGAAAGGAGGCCTTGGACATGAGCTATTTACCAGAAAAGGTGACAATGCGAGTTTCAATAGACTTCACTCAGTTCAAAGTTTGAGTGCTCCACCCCTTTGACTGCAACATTAAATAACGTCTGAAAAGCCAAATAATAAAAATATCCTTTCCAAGCACAGATTTAAGGAGCAGTCCAGGCTAATACAAGGAGTGGAGGTACGTTTGTGAAAACCTATGGCTTCTCATTCGTTTTTTTCTTGTTCCAACCCCTAAAAACCTCTGCAGTGGAGGTGCAGGCCCCTGCACGGTGACTTTACGCCCGAGAATAGCCGGGTTTCCTTGCACAGCTTTCACTGTTGCTCATGCTGCCTTCAGAAGTAGCCCATAGCCCACCCCCAGACTGGAACCACTGGCCTACACGCTGATTTTATTGGGAGAAGGGTATGCATACACCCACAGCATCAATGCATCCACGCTACGTTTACGAACGGCTTTGGCACCAAGCTGGTGTACGAATTGCCGCACCACAGTGTTTCATCCCAGCTAATTTATGCCATTAAGTTGAGACTTACAGCACAGAGTGCATAGAAGTACCATTTGCTTCTCAACTGTTTCTCTCTCTGTAGCAGAAAGCTATTTTGTGAAGATTAAGAACAATTACACCAGTTATTCTGGCTCAGTCTGACAGTCCATGTAATTACTGCTCTGCTTCCAGCAGTGGCCATAAACAGACTGTTAGTGAAAGTGGTATTTTTGACACTTCTCTGGAATCATTGGCTTAACGTGCAACAAAAGCCAGAAAAAAATGAACATGTTGGCCATTACTAGGAAGCTGTTAGCAGCAAAAAGCGTGATTTTATTTATAAATAAATCCGTAGTGTGCCTGCATCTGGAGTGGTGTGCCATTGTCATCACACCTCAGCGAGGACTAGGCTAGAAAAAGGGACACAGAAAGGTCACTAAAATTATTACAGGAATGAAGCAGCTGAAT
The DNA here is from genome assembly GCA_009806455.1 of Tetrax tetrax. Lineage (NCBI taxonomy): Eukaryota > Metazoa > Chordata > Aves > Otidiformes > Otididae > Tetrax > Tetrax tetrax. The sequence continues at coordinate 6,257 of WHYT01012418.1, read as the reverse complement.
TGCAAGAAGAAAGCCCAAACAGCTGGAACACTTCAATTTGGAGAGGAAAAGCCTGAGGTTTCCAAAAATCACAAGTGTAACAGAGGATTTAACTGCAGCACAATATGGGACAAAAGGACACTAAATAAAGCTAGTGGGAAACTGGTTTAAACAGGTTACAGAGTATGTACTTCTTCGTGTGGTGGCTAGTGAGCTGGGTGACTGTATTGTACTCGAAATAACTCGGAGAAATTCATTGATGATAGATCCATTAAATGATACAAAAGGGAACAGGCAGGGAGGTACCCTCTAACATCCATAGTTCTGGGTCCGTGGATACTGGGGAAGCACCAGCCCACAGACGAGAGGCCAGGCTTGCATCCCTTCCCCAACTGGTATGTCCTCTTGCACGGAACACTTGGCAAAATGGACCATCCTTGCCTTCCCTACATGCTCTCCCAGCCTGTGACAATTTTCTGCCAAGGGGAAGAATCTGAAGTGGTTTTTTTCCACCAAGTCACCCTCTTTGGCATTCTCTTCCAAGCTCTGGTCCAGACTCCTCAAACTTTTTGCATCCACAGTACCGTCTAAGAGTTTCACAGCTCTACCACCAGCCATTCGAAGAACCACCTCTTCCTCTTTGTTCTGACTTGGCTTCTAGCAGCTTCAGTCGATGGAGCCTAGGTCCCTAGATTTTCTATTTTAAAGTAGGCTAAAGCACCCTGCCATAGGCCAACACTCCTCATACGAGAGATGTTTCATAAGCCTGTGGTCATTCTGTTCTCCTCTGGACCTCTTTCAGTTCTAACGCATTTTCTGAGATGGCCCAGAACTTCACATAACACTCCAGCAATTTGTGAGTCACAGGAGTATTTATACAATCATAGAATCATAAAATGATTAGAATTGGAAGGGACCTTCAAAGGTCATCTAGTCCAACCCCCCTGCAAGGAGCAGGGACATCTCCAACCAGATCAAGTTGCTCAGAGCCCCATCCAACCTGGTCTTTAACACCACTGTAGCGTCCGGTCTTTATTCCTTTCCTCATTACTCCACGTCTGATTTGCCTTTTGACTTTCTTACTGCTCGGTCAAGCTTTCAACTCATATTTCAATAGAGCCAACCATCTTAAGTCCAGTGACATAAGCTGATCCCCACCACTGATGAGAAGAATATTATTCCCCCCAATGCACATACATTGAATTATAATGCTGTTGAGGAAATTCAAAGTGATAAATGTATCTCAAACATAAGCTCAAGATCTTTACAATTCTTCATTCTGATTTGACCTTAGCTTTAAGTTACAACAGTATCCATAGGCTTTCTCCTCTTACTGCTAGTCTTCTCTTCTAGATCATTTAAGAAAATACTGATCTGCACAAAAGCCTTCCACTGATAATCTACTTCCACTCCAAGAGGTGACCACCTACTCCTCCAACCACCCAACAAAACCAAAACCCACTCTCTCCACACTTCCACAAGCCAAGTCCCAGAAGTCTTCAATCGGTTGGTTTCATCAATTCCTTTAATGTCCTAAGTTCCACCTTTCAAAGATTAAACACACCTAGTTGTTCACACTGTTATCCTATTCAACTTGCTCAGGCTTCATTTTGCCTTCTCACAGTTAGATCTTCAAAGGTCCTCTGAACTGACCAGAGCCAATTCTAAAATGAAATTCATTCCAGTTGCTATGTATTTAGTGGAACTGGAATCCCTGGCCACATCCAAATGAGCTGTTGAAATGCAGGTCCACAGCTCTTTCAAACAAAACAAACTGAAGTCTAAGAGTCAATTTTCTTCTTTACAGTAAAATGCCTCTCAAGTCTGGTTCACAACTCTTCCATAGAAAAACTATGTAAAGCCTCAGCTTTACATTCATTACAACAACAATTAAAGTTTTTATATATTCAGGAGAAGCATTCAAAAATGAAAACATATGATTACTCTTCCTATTCTCAGCACATCTACCAGAAAGGATTTCCAAGCACTTCAAAAATACAAATAAACCTAATTTGCACAAATCTCTCATGAAAATTTGAATAGGTTGACAGCAAGTCTTGCCTAATATTTTGAATTTCCATCAATTTTAGTCATATCACAGAATTCCAAGTAACAGAACTCCTTAGGCAGGGTGGCAGGATAGAGAACAGACTGAAGTGAACTCAAGAGTCTTGTCTAAACCAGACTACAGATAAGAAGAGACTGAGTGTGTGTTTGAAGTCCATTCAGGAAGGTTTTACAAAGAAAGCTTAAACAAATATCAGTGGAAATGTGGTTTTTTTTTTTTTTAAAAAAAAAAAGAGAAATTATTATGTGTAAGTCCAAAGAAGGTTGTGGGGGATAATGTTAACAGTGATGTAAAAGCTTCTCCTCTGCCTTGTTACAAAACAGAAACAGGTTAACTAAGCTGTGGGCAAGGCAAGATACTTTCTTGCAGCTGAGAAAAGCAGTACTAATACATGAGCAATTTCCATTATTTTCATAGGATATAATCTTGTTCTCATTTTCTTCACATCAAGTTTTAGACGAGTAAAAAAAGGCCAAATATTACAAAGCCATCGAAGAAAGAAGTCTTCAGAACTAAAAATCTTCTATTTGTTGTTCAGGATGCTATTTTTCAGGAATTTAGTCAAGTGATAGACCTTTCAAAATATGCATCTGTGATCTGTTTAAATATTTAAAGTAACAGACTGATATACAGACACATCCAGAGTATTTCACACTCAGATACACTAAATTAGGCAAGTTTTGTAGTCAGAGAATATTTTAGTATATATTACAATACATCTTTCAGAAGTAGGACTTGCTTTGATATTTAAATTATTAATTATTTTGACTTTTTCTTTTTTTTTGTCCTGGCTTGTGTTACCAATTAATTGTCAAATACAGGCCAAAATCATATCTACTGCTGAAAAAAAAATAGCCTTACCTCCATCGCTAGTGCTGCCGTTTGCTGGTCATAATGATTCAGAAGATTAGGCATAAAGGTGGTATTGTAAGGCAGATCCTGACACATCCGCAAGATGATGGGCTCACAAGAAAACAAACTGTGCCCTCTCGTGTGCCCCACCAAAACATCCAAAAGCCAAAGGTAACGGAACATCCAGCTAACGGCCATCCTTCCACGCTGGGAAGGGGGCCAGGTACTGAGCCCGGTCAGAAAGCTCTTTCAGCTCCTCATGTACCTTCAGATTTCACTTCAGCGGCGATGTTTTCAGTCCTTGTTTAAAGTTCTTCAAAACTGGAATACTCTTTGTATACGACATTCTTCGCCCGGTCCAGAAGACAATGTATTTGTGACACGGGTGTGAGAAATCTTTTCTTTTCTCCGTACTATACAGCTTCAGGTATTAAAGTGTTTAACCACATTCCCACACAACTGACCCCATCATGACAGAACAGCAGTTGAGTTGCGTTCTTCTTTTGTTAGGTGGCCTAGAATAAAAAACACAAATAATACGTTAAAAAGCCTTGGCAGACAAATTGCTTCACGTTCTCATGTGCAAGGCTAGAGAGTCCCTTGGCAAGTTTTAATCCTGGTTTCAGACTACTTCTGGTGGAAAAGAGTTGGTGTGCTGTAAAACTGAAGACGGTGAAAAATAGGAAGAGCAAGTTTTCATTTACTATGAAGAAAATATGTAGAGAAAACCCTACACTTTAAATTTAACCATGTGAGCATGACAATTGTTGACCACACTGAAACCAAGCTATTTATGACTCAGCATCTCCACTGGTACACTCGCAGCGATAGCATCTCTTTAGTTGCGTGGCCTCGTAACTTCTGCTGAATAATTATAAAACAAAAACAAAACAGTCACCACCACCAACGCACAAGTCCCAGCTTGCAAGACTGAGGACTACTGCTCTGCCCAAGGAGCTACAGTCGTGGTTTGGCTACCTGTGTTCAAATATGCAATTTTAATCCAGTTGTAAACAGCTTTTTTGTCGTCTCTAACACATTTTACTTGCACACGTCTCCCATCTTGCTCTCTGGGAACCATCATAACAACTAAGGATAAGCCAGAAGACAGCACTCTTGGACCACCCCTTTCTCCACGCTCTCAAGATGGGAATTGCAGAGGTAGGGACGTACGGTTGTTCTGCCAGTTCCACTCTACCTCTAGAGCCAATTTAAACAGCAGTCATTCCCCAGGGCTGGAGCTGCAGTTTCTCCGCACCAAGGGGCTGGAGTGGAACAAGCAGAACGGGGACTCAGCATATTGTGCTCATTGACTGCAGAAAAACTGTGGAATTGGAGGTAAGGATGGAAAAAGCTGACAGAGATATAAGAGTAGAGAGGCCCTTTTCTTATAAGTTTTGTCTTACAGCAACAAAATTGGCAAAATTCAGTCTGTAACTAACTGCTTTGGTTGAGGAGCAGGCAATCGTAAATTTGAACAGACTTCCAGTCTTGAGAGAGTGATGTTTCAGGAAGGGAAATAAATTCTACATCTCAGAGAAGGGAAAAGTTCGCATTAGGGAGAAAGGAAAGAGTTAATTACCAGGCTTCTGCTGGTATCTGTCGATCAAAAAGAGTTGCATATGCACACTTTTGTTTACATAGGCCCATCTTATGGTCAGAAAAATGAAACACCATCTACCTCTCTAAACCCTCATATACTCTGCGGGTTGGACTAGATAATCTTCAGAGGTTCCTTCCAACCTAAACAACTCCGTGCTTCTCTTTAAGATCATGTGCAGCAATGTTTTTGGCTGTAGCCATTCAAGACAGGCTGGTAAAAACAAACATGCAAATAGGAAGAAGACCAAGATGTTAATTAACCACATTAAATTAAGTTCATTGACAACTTGCTTTCACAGGCTGCGTGCTCTCTCACAGCTATTCATGGGGAATCCATGTTTGAAGCAGCACTGAAGTACGTACAGAAAAGAACACAAATAGCAAAACTGTTCCAAACCTAGGAAAAATAGAACACGACCAAAAAAAAAAAAAAGCAGAAAAGGGAACTACCTACATCTTAAGTTAGGTGGTAGAACCAACCAACACAGCCCAAACGACCGCGTCTTGCTTATATTCTGAAGCAAGCATTGCTGTGAAGAGCAGTCAACATAATGAATTTAAAAGATGAAAAATAGCCACAATATTTAAGAGGTGCTACATCTAACCACAAATTTTAGTCCAATTTCAAGTTAATACGGCCTTGAAAAGCTATGTCCTTCTGATCTACGGAAGTCATCTCTCAGACTTATTTTTTTAAGAATTGGGTGCCTCTCAGAAAAAAACAAAGACCTGAACTACCCCATCTTCCAGGCCAGCATTACTTAACCCAAAATATTCTCACATCCTGACCAGAAGATTAAAAGTTAGAGACAGACAAAATCAATTCCTACTTAGTTTTGTACAAGGTGCCTAATCCCCTTTAAATCTAAGGTTTTGATTTTGATATTTTACTAATAGTTTCCCAAACTCAGGAAAAGAAGCCTTTTGAGTTTGTTGTCATCTCCAAACACTAGCTTCAAGTAATTTTTTTTCTTTTTCCTAAACACTTTGGCCACCAACTCCAAAAGACTTTATTCAGTGAAATCAACTTGCAGTTTGGAGTAGCAATTGACTTTTTAGCATGCTCGCCGTAACTCCGGTGCCATTCCAGCAGTGATCAGTAGATAACGCGTCGTAAGAGCGGTTCAGAAGCCACATCAGATGACGTGTACCTCACACCAGGTATTGTGTTAAAGCTGGAAGCACAAGCAGTGGGCAAATCCAAGTCAGCATCTTGGGAAAAACTCCAAGAATACTGCACACAATTCATCACATTAATGACATTCAAACAAATCCACCCATTCTCTGACTTCCCCCCAACCTCAAACTGAAAAAAAAACCCAACAAAAAAAAAACCCCAAAAACCCCAAAAAAACCCAACCCCATGCAAAAATCTAGACTCAGTAAGTCATAAAAAGTTTTAACTGTGCAAAAAGCTGAAAAAATTTCATCAATTCCTTGCAGGACTTATCCATTTTACACTCAAGATATAAAGAAAATGAAGAATATATATACTAGAGACACAAAAGAATGCCAACTCATCCAGTGCCCCTTCACGGAAAAAAAAATCTAGGTGAAATTAAGGAAAAAGACAGATCGTTGCGAAAGGAGATGGGAGTTTTGCAAAAGAGCATATAGATGACCTATTAATTGGTGTAGACAGATGAATGCTGTAATAAGCAATCTTTACTGTCAAGATAGTTTCTTACCACAGATCCAGTTCTGTGTACTCTTTGTTAAGCCTCTACATATGAAATTCTGTGGTTATTTTTGTATG
>WHYT01012414.1:18772-31652 GCA_009806455.1 Tetrax tetrax | reverse complement strand
TCGAGCGGAGCCGCTCGCAACCCTCCGAAAAGCCCCGTGGTTTTCACTCGCCTTCCGGTCTTGTTGCGTTATCCCGGAATCAACAGAGTGGTTTGGGTTGGAAGGGACCTTGAAAGGTCACCGAGTCCAACCCCCCTGCAAGGAGCAGGGACATCTCCAACCCCATCGGGTTGCTCAGAGCCCCGTCCAACCCGGCCTTGAATGTTTCCAGGGATGGGGCATCCATACGGGATAGAAGGCCCACAAAGGAAAGTTTGTGTCCAGACGAACGGGCGGCAGCTCTGCGTTTTTGCTTTGAACCCTCCCACCTGCCAACCCTGTGCCAGCTTGCGCTCCTGCATACTCGTGAGCAACCGCAGGAACATTTTCTCCCTGAACTCCCCCCTTTATCATCACCCACTTCGCTTCCCTCCTCTCTTTCCTGCTTGATGACAGTTTCCTCTTGGCAGCTGCTGCCAAGCGTTCTTGCCCACTCACCGCCGGCTCGTCTCTTGATGACTTGTCACGATTAACTGGGACGGAGAGAAGCAATTTGCGCCAGCTTCCCGCCTCTCTCACCCAGCTGCCCGGTCTGATGTCCAGCCAGCGTCGCAGCAAACGGTACGTGAACAGCAGCTGCCATTGCTCCTGGGGCGGCTGGCTGCTGACCTGCGGAGTGCCAGGCGAACAGTGTTGACCAGCAAGAGCCGAAAAGGAATGGGAATGTTTCTTTTTCCCAGCTCTGATGATGTGAATTGATATGTAAGAAAAATATATACTTTGAAAATGCTTGTTTGTGCATGGAGCTTAAGGAAAGCTATGCACATCTCAAGCCAGCGAAGGAAGTTATGCAGGAGAGCTGACTTGATAAGCAAAATGGGCAAAAATGTTCTCCAGGCATTTTTCTGTATGCTGAAGCCTGCTTTAAGAGTGCCCCAAAACATATCTCATTTTAAAAAGTGAGAGAAAAATAAAAGCAAGACAGAAGGTATTTTAATTCATTTGAATCAAGCTACAAACTTTAGTACATATAGCACCTCCAGAAAATAATCTAGTCCCCATTGTCTTTGTCTGTCTGAGAAGTCATCGACTTTTTGAAGATACTTAATTTCAAAGTAGTTGCCTGAAAAGGAGGAAAGAGCAACAAATTACTGAATCATTAGCCACTGAAAAACACAAACTGTCAGGAAAAAAAAAAAAATCCCATCCACAGATTTCCTCAGTCCTGAACACAGTAACACAAATGCACTGGGGAAAACTTATCTGTCTCTTTTGCACTGGGATGCAACTGTTCATGCCAATGACTCACTGGGCACAGACACTGCAAGGGCCTCAGAAAGGCGTAAATTTCCAAGTAGTAAGGGCAATATCAAAGCATTTCAGAGGAACTTTTAAAATTAAAATTCCTTCGCATCTTCTGAAGAGCTGAGAGTTTTCCTTAACAGCAAAATCCCTGTGGCTAAAAGGTATTTATTTTCCCTGTTATTTTTCCATGACTCCACCTCTTAGATAAGAAGGAAATGACTCTCTATCACTTGTCACAGGGAGAGGTAGAAGCATATAAACACATTTAAGTGTTCTGGAAAAAATTCCTCAGGGTTAGCTGCAATATCACTTACCAAACAAGCTTTTAATTTCAGACTCAGGAACATAAAACGGTGGGCCTGAAAGAAAATGGGTGAAGCTAATCAGAGGGAAGACAACGGAAGGAGACAAAATTCACACTGCAGCAGGAGAGCCAGCCCCATGACTCACAGCACCTGGCCCACAATCGGGCCCTGCTGCGTAGCACGGTCTGCAGGAACCACAAAACACCAAGTCCAAGAACTCATGGGACCTTGGTGGGCCACCAGACGGCTTCAGGTGTTGCTGCTCCAGCATCTCCAGGCTGCAGCCAGGATAGGCGATTTGTCAGAAGTTATGAGCGTGCCGTGGATACAACCACTCTCAGCGCGCTGCATGAATCTGGCCACAATCTCTATATACTACAATGGTATAATTGAAGCTAACAGCTAAATAATGTGAGAGGGAGAGCAATGAATTAAACTATTGTTGCTTATGATAACAAGATCTATTTTTTTCAGGGATGATTACGCTGAAGAGCCCAAAAGCAGCAAGAAATCTCTATTTCAAGAACTAATTATTAACAAAAAAATCCTTTTAAAATATATCAGACTTTTGCATGTAATAGAAGTTATAAAAGGAAAAAATACTGTATGATTTTACAGACTTTCACCTCTTCCCAGCACATTCAGACCATGGTAGTGGCTGAAAGAGAGACACAAGATGGGCAACGCGTTGGGTTGCAAGTATTGGATAAACAGAGCGAAGCCACTGTTCCTGGGAGGGCTTCAAGCTCCCTAGGCCGCACAGGATGTTACTGTACGCATTCACCCTTCCAGCTTCACTGTCATAGCCACAATTCCAGTTTCATTTCTTTGTTACTATACCATGTCTGTCCTCCACTTACCCTTAGCATGTCTGATTGCTAGCGAGAAAGCAAACTTAGTCTCAAGCTTAGTCAACATCTGTAATTTTTAACACACTTTTATATTGGTGTGATGGGCTGACAAAGCTATGCTGGTAAAAAACCTGGGGCAGATACACCACATCTATATGCAATTTGTATTAAAGCATGCAAAATCAAAACATGAACAGTGCAAAGTTCTCACCTTTGTGTTTGTTTGGATCATATGAAACCGTAACAAGGAGATAAGAAGAATTTTTCTCCATTAGGGTGATCATCAAACTGGCATAGCTGAAAGGAGAAAGTTATCCTTTATTGTTTTAGAACTATACAAACACTCAAGCATAGCATTCAAAATATTCAACAAAAGAGGTAATGTATTTCTATGCAGAGACAACTTGAATTGAACTGCACAAAAACTAAGCAAAGCTTAGTTTGAATTTTGTGAGCACGAAATTCCTGCGACACACGAAACACCTCAAATAAAGGTTATGCTCACTCTTCATAAACAAGCATTTATCTTTTCTTGCATATTAATCTCAAAACTAACAGACAAAACACAGTATTCATCTGCCACAGTCTAGAATACAGTACACAATACAGTTCCGATCTTTTAAATTTATTGTGAATTAAAGATTATGTATCTAATTAAAAAATCCTGAGGGTAGGGTCAAACTACATTTGGGTTGGCTATAGGCAAGAATAAAAAATTGGAGTAAAGGGAAGTAAGGGGAAAAAGAACAAAGAGAGGAGAAGCAGATGGGGTGAAAAGGAAATAATAAAGTTCAAATGAGACTTGCAGCTCTGCTTCTGCTGGGTTGCAACAAACCACATATTTTCCCACCAAGAGGCAGGGTGGCTTCCTGAAGGAAGCTCGCAGAGCTAGGGTACAGCACTGTGTGACAGCAGCTGATGCTTGTGGTAGAGAAGAGCGTGTGTAGGTTACTCCTCTAAATGAAAGAGGACTCACTGACAAGTGGCAGGAGGAAAAAATGTGTCACTGCATACATTACAGAAAAGACAATAACAAATTTACTAACCGTTGTCTGTCGCATGGATTCACAGCCACTAGAGCTCCTCTGTCCCAAACCGCATCAAACTTGCCAACTATTGAGCTATAGAGAGATGAGAAAAAGGCTTAAAAACACTAGAAAGGCACCTTCATCTTTATTCAGATACTTCTGAAGCATTCTCCAGCTAGCTGTGCAGATTTCCCACTACCTTTTTGTTATGGTCCAGCATTTTCATGATCCAAAACAATATGATCTGGAACCCAAGAAACCCCCTCGGTACACAGCGCTGCCGCAATAGCAAAGAGGTGCTGGAATTGCTCAGCATTTCCCCATCATTAGGGGCTGCTGAGAAAAGGCAGGGAGGAAGGAAAGCAGCTTAAACATACTTGGGCTACAAGCCTGGGGTTTTGGCAATCATACCCTGCTGTGACCCTTCAGGCAGCACTAACACGCACTCAGCATGTCAGTAGTTCTTGGCCACCTTCTAAAACTCACACACGATTTCAAATGCGAGTTAAGGAAGGTGCCTTATTGCTTTACATCGCTTTTTTTTCATTGAACGCGGCACACCCAGGAATTTTAGACACCTCAATTCCCAGCTACGTGCCCAGGACAGTCAGCTTCAGCTTGCAATTTGTTTAATGTTAGAAAAGCTGAGTTACACTGCTGCTTGCCTCAGCCTAACACTGCCACAGACATTATTTTTGCTCCCGGATATGCTGGCAGATGGCTTCAGTGATCAGCTAAAACCTCCAAGTGGCCAGGACTATTTGGATGAGCCTTTAATGATGGGTGGTTAAGAGGAAAGTGACACTAGAGATGAGGATATTTGGAGGGGAAGGTGTTTCTGGTAATTATTAAAACAGAAGTTCACAGAGTAAGGTAGTAATAACGTAAACTGCATAATTTTAAAGAAAGGCTGAGTAAGTTTACTTAGTGAGAAAAATACGGTACAGAATTGTGCAATACCATTCTGCCTGCTGGGAGGGTGTCAGAGCCCAGTTGCATCACCTCTTTCTTCACTTATGTGCTGGTTTTGGCTGGGGTAGAGTTACATTTCTTCACAGTAGCTTGTATAGGGCTGTGTTTTGTGCTGAAAATAGTGTTGGTAACGCATCAATGTTTTAGTTACCGCTGAGCAGTGCTTTTCTGCTCCTCACATCACCCCACCAGCAAGTAGGTTGGAGATGCACAAAAAGCTGAGAGGGGACACGGCCAGGACAGCTGACACCAACCGACCAAAGGGATATTCCAGACCATATGGCATCAAGCTCAGCAATAAAACTAGGGAGGAGATTGGCAGGGGGGGTGCTGCTCAGGGTCTGGCTGGGCATCAGTCAGTTGGTGGTGGGCAACTGTCTTCATCTGCACCACTTGTATTTCTTGGGTTTTACTTTCCTCTCCCTTTTTTTTCCCCTTACATTAAAAAAAAAAAAAATTAATTATTAAACTGTTTTTATCTCAACCCACAAGTTTCTTTCTCACTTTTATCCTTCTGGTTGCCCTCACCATCCCACCGGGTGGGGAGTGGGCAAGCAGCTGTGTGGTTAATTGCCAGCTGAGGTTAAACCACGACAACTTCTCCCTGCCCACTTCTTATTTCATTGCAACAGCATGGCTAAGTCTCTGGCATCTAACCTAGAAGCTGATCCTGTATTTCCCACTCTACTGTGATGAGAGAAGATAACACTTTTAAGTCCTGACTTCTTTTAACTTTTGCCAAGACTAAGCATCTAATTTAAATAACCAGACTCTCAGATGAAAGAAGATTTTTAAAGAGATAGTTAAACATGCAATGGGCATGAGGGGGACAAAGCAAAGCCCAGTGGGGCAGGTGACAAACTTGGTATTCTGAGGCTTGGAGGCTGTTCTCACCGCATAGCCGAGTCTGCTGTGTGACCTTAGGCAAGCTCTCAAGTTTTTTGCACTTGGTCTTTCTTCCCAACTTGAATCTGGTCTGACTGGAATGGTGGCAGTGGCTCCATACAGGCATTTCATAGAACCACAGAATAATTTGGGTTGGAAGGAACCTTTAAAGATCATCTAGTCCAACTCCTCTGCAAGGAGCAGGGACATCTCCAACTGCATCAGGTTGCTCAGAGCCTCATCCAACCTGACCCTGAATGTTTCCAAGGATGGGGTATCTATCACCCTTCTAAGCAACCTCTTCCAGTTTTTCACTACTCTCACTGTAAAAATTTTCTTCCTTATATCCAGTCCGAAACTACCTCCTTCTGGTTTAAAACCATTACCCCTAGTCCTGTCACAACAGGCCCCACTGAAGAGTTTGTCCCCATCTTTCCAGTACGCCCCCTTTAGGTACTAGAAGGCTGCTATCAGGTCTCCCTGGAGCCTCCTCTTCTCCAGACTGAACAGCCCCAATTCTCTCAGCCTGTTCTCACAGAAGAGGTGCTCCAGCCCTCTGATCATCTTTGTGGCCTCCTCTGGACCCACTCCAACAAGTCCACATCCTGCTTATGTTGTGGGTGCCAGAGCTGGATGCAGTACTGCAGGTGGGGTCTCATGAGAGGGAATAGAAGGGCAGAATAATCTCCCTTGACCTGCTGGACACGCTGCTTCTGATGCAGCCCAGGATGCGGCTGGCCTTCTGGGAAAGCACACTTTGCTGGCTCACGTTCAGCTTTTCATCCACAAGTACCTCCAAGTCCTTCTCCTCAGGGCTGCTCTCAATCCCTTCATCCCCCAGCCTGTTTTGATACCGGGGGTTGCCCTGACCCATGTGCAGGACCTTGCACTTGGCCTGGTTGAACCTCATGAGGTTCGCATGGGCCCACTTCTCGAGCTTGTCCAGGTCCCTCTGGATGGCATCCCTTCCCTCAGGCATGTCAACCCCATCACTCAGCTTGGTGTCATCTGCAAACTTGAGGGTGCACTCAATCCCACTGTCTATGCCAGTGATGAAGATATTAATTTTATATATATTTTATTTATACGTAATATTATTTCACTTATTTTACTCCCCACTGATTTCACCAGGGCCTACAGACATCACAGGCCCATGCTGTGGCCTTCCCCCGGTCCCGGTGTCCTGGCTGCCCAGATATCAGGACCTGCTGAGTGTCTGGGTGCTCCCTGCCCATCTGCACATCCAATTCCCTTCTGAGGAGAACCAAGCCATGAGGAAAAGGCCAAAGAAGGTAGGCAGCTGTCTTTCATCCTGCTGTGGAGTCAGGATGAAGCTAAGGTGTTAGGAAGTGCTCCTCTTGGGCATACCTTTCCCTGTACCACTACCCAACCTTTTAGCCCTACGTTATCTCCTGCTATGTGTATATATGGGTTGTAGCATGAGAGATCTAGATACTACTACAACTAATAAAAATTAAAATGTAAAGCAGAAATTCTTGTATCTGCAGAAATCCCACTGAGTTTAAGCAGTAAAGTTGTGAATTTCTGTCTTTGCATATCTTTAGTGTTTAATTCAATGCCATTTTAATTTTTTTTAAAGCCTTGCAGCTAGAATTGTATTAGGAGGCACAATGGTTGTGTAATGTAACTGTTTTACATATGTCCCAGAGTTCCCACAAAGAGCAGTAATTCCTGTTACTCTTTAACTAGCAAGAGGCTTTGAAACGTCTAATTCTGACAAAGGTCAGGAACACATCTGAGCTCTCCCCTAATGAGTGCTAGGCTAATGGAGATCAAAAGGATTTGTTTGCAGGCCAGCCTCAGCAAGACGGAAATAAGTTGAATTTCCATAATTACTGGGTAATTAATCAAATTGTCTGTATGTAGAAACTAGAAGAGTGTGTGCATTTTCCTAGTCACTGGTATCTGCTGACTGCTATAGGGGATGCAGTTCATACTTTCCCCATAACTGCACCCAGAATACGTATCTGCCAATTTATTTTGTGGATGTCAAACTATGTACTGGACCCAGTAATACGCATGGCAAATGCCATTAATTACCTATTTTTTGTTTACTGCATAGTACTGTTCCATCATGTTATGGTGGAAGTTACAGATTTTACCATGCCACTTGCTACAAAACTTAGCACTGAAATTTTTCAAAAATTGCTGACAAGAAGCTTAAGCAATCCCTGAGCAACTTGTCAACTCACAGCAAGGATTTATAGGGATCTACACAAGTAGCTACACCACAGAGGCAAGGCGGGGAAGAAAGCAGGCAGTATCTACACAGTCATGTTCACGTACAAGCCCGTCTGTTCCAAGGCACTCACTTTGCAGGGCTGGTTATATATACATTACCCAAACCAGACGGAGTCAGTTGCACCAGCAGAAGTCTTAGCAACAGTCTATTGTCCCAAAGACTTTAGACTCTAGTAATGAATATTCTTTTTTTCCAGTGTATGCAGATTAAAAAAAAAAATTAAAAAAATCATATAGTAAGGTCTGCATTCTGGTATCCTAAGCTACCTATTATGCCTGTATATGCCGTAGCTCTGAAAAGTCAAAAGATCAGGAGTTGACCTCCTTCTTATTGAACAGAAATGAAACAAAAACCTGGTTCCTGACAGCAAACAAACAAACAAACCTTCACAAAAACCTTACAATCTAGGGAAAATCATGTCCAAGTAAGAAATGCAAGAGAAGGGAACTATAGTGCAGGACTCTGGGCACCTTCCGCTTCCTACAAGATACATCACAAAACCAGAAACAGCTTTCCTGCATGCTCTCCAATCTCCAGCTACCCCAGCACCAGTCTGGGTCTGAGGATGTTTTAGAACAGACTTAAATATGCCTGTTGCCAGCTCCACTATGAAACTTCTGGGGACAAATAAATAAGCCAGAGGCAGTACTGTCCAAGCCAGAGTCTTCTACGCTAGAAGCTGGAGGAAGTCCTAAGTCCTCCTGCAGCCTCTGTACAACTCCGTACTTTTCAAAATTCCCCCACCAGCTGACACTTGAGCAGAAGGTCAGGTGCAAAGCCACCACAAAATTTGAGAAGCAATGCTTGAGGCCACAGAGCACAATGAGCTGAAACATTTTTCAGGAGTCAGGATTGAGGTCTCTATTAAAGTATTTTGCATTTTCTGTTGTGTCTTTTAACTAAGAAATAAGGATATTTTAGCACCAAAAAACCTTCAGGAGACATTAGCAAATCAAGACACGTTTGTCAAGACACTTGCAGAGTCAGTGTTTGACAACATATTAGGTGGTCACATAAACTGGAGTGATGCAATGTACTTTTAAGGCCATCGAGAAAAGTACGTTAGGTAAAGCATGGGACACATATAATCAATAGGTACAGCTTGCATAGGTGTATGTTAATCAGTAGTTTGGGGAAAAAATATGTTTAGTACTTACTTAAAAAAAAAAACTGTCTAAGACGACACCTCTGGTATATTCTCTTTAATTTTACTACACTACTCTGAGTAAGGGATTGTGCTAGGGTTTTGCTTTGTAGAATCCATCAACAATATTAAAACATGATTTGTTTTTACTATAAAAGCAAACACAATTTTACATCATTTTCATAGGACAGCTTAGAACAAGAAGCCCATTTGAAGATATTTAATTGGCATCTTTATCTAATCGTCAGAGTGAATTTTTGTTTGAGATTGGCTATTCACATTTTTTATACAAGTTAGTAAGAGTTTTCTTCAGAAGACCTCTTTCAAATCTTTATGGCTGATTCAAATAAAATAATATGACAGTATAAATACATCTCTGATCATAGAAAATTGTAGAACACACTGTGTATTCCTACCTGGACAAATTGTAAATACTGCAGCAGTACAGAGAAATGTTCCCAGAGGTACTCTACAATAAAAAGCGAAGGAAACAATACTTAGCAGCAAACTATCTTTATGTATATACTTCTAAGTGTATGTTTATATTTTATGTCTTAAAATATACACATATACTAATTTTTGATATACACTTTGGTGTAACGGGGAAAAACTGTGAGAAACATTTTTAGTTTTCCTTTACTGAGGTACTTCTCCTGATCCCCTCCAGAGAGGTTCTGATCTATCATGGTACACAACTGTCCAGTTTTAAAATACATCTACTTTACATTCAGGTGCTTCAACATCATAAGGAAAGAAGGCCAAAGTAACAAGCTCAAGAGAAGACATTCTCAGTCCAAAATTACAACTCAGAGCGTCCTTTCAGACCACTTCAGGAGAGGTGAATGATTACCAGCACAATAGAGGCATAAAAGCAGAATGACTTGTTTGCTCAGTTATGCCTGCGTTGCATGATTAACCACACCAGATCTTTCGACAATGCAGGAAACATACCTGAAACTTTTTTGCTCCCGAAATCTCTGGGACTGGCTCCTCACAGTAAGGCAGACTGTGTTCTGCAAAAAATTCCTTCAGCGCTTGCTCGCTGACTTCCACACCAACAACATTGTGTCCCATGTCCGCCAGCCTGCACACAGCAGAGAGAGGTCCCAAGTTTGCCCAGATGCATATGCCCCATGCAGCATTTATTCATTAGGGAAACTTTGGTTTTAGGAAGCACTGGTATGTCTAATCTTGACTTTCTGGTATGTTCACGTTTTATTGCACATTTCCCCTCTGTGATGTGAGCTTAGATTAGCACTGCTCTGCATAGAGCTGATGAGGACTTACAGGCTTTACTTAAGATTCAATGGATTATTAATTTATTTATATAAATTTGACGAAAACAAAGGTGATGACACAGAGAAACTGCCCATTTTGGTTTACAGAAGTACGTTCTGCTCTGAACGGCAGTGGCTGAGGCACGCTGTCCACCCAGCTGCCTCTGCGGCTTGGCAGAGGCATTGGGCTCAGCAGGGTGTGGTAACCTCTGCGCTACTGCAGCTCGGCGCAACAGCAGCATGCGTCAGAGTCCGCAGTCAGCCCACTGAGTAGTTATCACGGTAAAACCTCATTAACTGTGACGAACTCCTTTCCTTGAGGATGCAGTTCAGTCGGGGTTTTTTGGTTTGCGTCCCTTCCGTCTAAGAAAAAAACACTGGCTTATACAGCCCCTAATTATAGACATAAACCACCCCCAAAAAGTAGAAGTAAAATAATAAATGTAAGAAAGAGGAAGTTGTATTTAGCCCAAATCACGCAAGTTCCCCAGTGTGACATGCCTCATCGTCCCTTGATAACGTGCTCTGGCACAACTGACCTTGCTGCAGGCAATTTAAGCTGGCACTGCCACCAAATGAAGCAGCACTAAGGGCACAGCTTCAGTCGCTCTGTCTGTCATAATTTCAGCATTCCCCAGGCTTGGGACAAACAGGAGGGCATGCAGCTTAGTTCTTATCCATCCCATTTATGCTACTCTATAAAAAACGCCAGCAAATGAAACTGAACTTCCTCCTCCCTTCAGCCTCCAGTGATGCTGCTTTCCTACCAGCCAAGATGCAGCACGTTGCCATTGGCCAACATCAGGCTGGGAATTCCCCCTCTCCCTCCCTCCCTCCCCATATGAAATAAGATTTTTTGCTCATATAGTCTGTGCTTTACCATTTCATCTCTACTGCTTTACCGCAAAGTGGGAAAAATATCCTCAGTCCGCTCCTGCCGTTTAAAAGAACATCCAGATACTTCTGTAGGAGCCTGCAGAAGAACAGACCTGTTTTACTTAACACTGTGAGTATTTGGGCCGGTACGTTAGAAGCCAAGTGCTACGTACGATGCCAGGTAACACACAAACGCCATGATGGAACACAGCTTCTTAGCTCAACGTGCTTCATACCATTAGAAATAAAAACATAAAAGAAAAACTTCCACTTTCCATTTACTTAGAAAGAAAGTAAATTTAATTTCTGTTAGAAAAGGACACATTTCTCTTTGTTCTGTTTTCTGTTTGTCTTTTCAAGTAAACAAACAAATCAGCCCACCTCTATAAGAGCCACAGGGGGCAACTTAAACACAATTATTATTCAACTTTGGTATCAATCAAATCACTTACACAGGTCTTAAATGTAATTTTCATTAGCTGCAAGGCTATAGAACCACGTTTGCTCTCGTAGGCCCCTGTCTTCTAGGGCACAGTAATTGCCCCGCTGCCCTCTGCACACTGTTTAGGCCCCAGCTTCATAACTTAGGAAGAGCAGCGCAGAGCTACCGCAGGAGAACAGTTGAGATTCTCAGTCGAGTTACCCAAGCTTTATAGTTTAAAACCTGATTTTAAAGTTCTAAATTCAATGCAATCTTTTCTCTGCCCTTTTTTTGACAATTGCAGGTCATAAAAATATTTAACTTGTTTTACTTTCAAGCAGTGTAAACTAACTTTCCTTTTGCAAATGCTCCATTTTCTATTTTCTAGACCTTTTTTGAGTCAAGTCACTCATCTCACAGCATTTCTTTGAACAACTTAGGCAGAAAAGTCACGCACGGATGCCCGCGCTCCTTGTGAAACCCGGTGCTACCCATTGCCCATTTTTGCAGCCATTCCTCCTCGGTCACCACTCTGTCTTTCTGTGATCCAATATCGGAGCCTTCCAGGGCCCCGGAGGCGTCTGCTGAGCCGTCCATCCTCCCCGGGCAGTGCCAGCAGCTGTGAGGGAAAGAAAAAACAAACAAACAAACAAAAAAACCCACCACCACAAAAAAAAACAAAACAAAAACAAAAACAAAAAACAGAGAAAAATTGAATAGTCTGCAACTGGCTCTCACTTCCTAGTACCAATAAAAATTTAATACAGCTGAAGATAACTCTCAGCACACTCTCGCTGTCGATGGCTTCGGCTGGGCTTTCCCCCCCACTCAGGGGAGGAAAACACCCGGGGGTGGAGGGACCGGGGGGCAGCAGTGGGCTGATACCGAGGCTTTTCCCTCTCTCTTACGTGAAACCCGTGGGCAGATCGCGGGGGCGAAGGGGACCCCGGGAGGGCTGCCTTCCCCCTCCCTTCCCCACCCGGGGCGGCGGCGGGTACCTGCGCGGCGGCGGCTGCGGGTCCCCCCGGGGCGTTGCGGGGACGGGGGCGGCGCCTTCCCCGCCCTCCCCCTCGCTACGCAGCGCGGAGAGCGGAAGCGGCGGCAGGAGGGGGCGGGCTGAGGGTGCACGGCACCGGGGAGGAGGAGGAGGATGGCGGTGGGGATGGCGGTGAGTGACCCTCTTCTGCCGGCTGCAGCGCCCGCCGAGGTGGGGGGACGGCTGCCCCCCTCCGCGAGCGGCGGGGCGGGTGTGAGGTCTGCCCCCGTCCTCACCTCCCCGCTTCTCCCTTCTTCTCCTTCCCTTCCCTCCCTGCCTGTCTTCCTTCTCTTCCCCGCTTTTCTCCCCCGCTGCAGCTCTAGCAGGAGGCGGCGTGGACACGCGTGGATGTGGTCTCCGGCCCCCGAGTGACCCGGCCCCGAGGTGAGTGCCAGGCGGCTATGCCGGAGACACCCCCCTCCCTGCTGGGGACACCCCCCCTCGGGAATCCCCTCCCGGCGGCCCCGGCCGCCAGCTGTCAGCGCTGGGCGCTGCCGCCGAGCGTTGGTCCGGGGAGGGTGAGCCCGAGCCCCCAAAA
>WHYT01012414.1:0-18752 GCA_009806455.1 Tetrax tetrax | reverse complement strand
ATATAGGCCACGCGTGACCGACAGATGAAACGTTATAGAATGTGACAGCCTATTATGCCTCTCTCCCTCTCCTTTTAGAGGGTTTATTTTCTCAGCCAGTAAGGTAATATTATAGGATGCAGAATCACGTAAAGCTTAGTAAAACAAGCTTAGTTTGCTTGCTCTTTAAAAATTTGTGGTTTTTTTTTGGGGGGGGTGTTGTTTGTTTTGGAAGGGGAAGTGGGGACGAAGCAGCACACAGCTGGATGCGATGGCCTTGCTTATGGTTATGTGAGTAGGCTGAGCTCTTTTTCTTTCTGTCTTTCTCCCCACCTCCCTCTTCCCCCTCTCGTAGTACTTATAGCAAAAATATGTGATTCCATATGACTGGCCTCTGTCCTTCGAAATGAGAGGCCTCTCTGAATCTTAAATATTTTTACCCAACTTCTTAGTGAATAATAACTGCCATCCTTTCTTTTTCTAACCCTGTAAATGCAATGAAACGGTTGCTTGGCCTTTTACCTCCTTGGATAAGGGCCTTGCAGCAGCAGCAGAGTGTGATCACCTGGTAGTCACCAAAATGAGTCACCTGGTGCCTTGCTCCCTGCCAGGGTAGCCCATAGCCTCCGACTGTAAAAGCAGCAGCGTGCAGGAGCGATTTTCTAGTGTCAGGAGCTAAGGCATTACAGAGAGATACTGTTGTGCCACTGATCCAGAAGGAAAGCTCTGGGGGGAAAAAGCCACCATTTCCTGGGGCGTTACGCAGTACTTTAGGGAAATCTCACGTAAATGAAAACAGGCTGGTTTTTCTTTCTCTGCTTTCCAACCTCATCCACTCCTACACAGTGGTAAGTTATGGTGGAGTGATGTTGTGGGGTTTTTTTAGGTAATAAAGATTGCCTTAATTCTTTTTTTCCCTCTCTCTAATTATAATGGGAGGGGTGCATAAAAAAAATGATGTTATTTTTGTATCGGGTTATCTGAACTAATTTTTCACTTATGTGGATATCATCATGTGATTTCTCTTCCCCTCCCAAATCAATTTCTTCTTTCTTCAGAGGAGAGTAAAGCACCAATGTACTTGATTCGCATCAGCTTCATTTGAAACTCTGTAAAAATCCCCATTCTCCTCTCCTGTTACCTTTACTTTTAGTAGAATTCCTGAATGAAGCTACTGCTACCATGTCTGTTGCTATCAGCTTGAACAGGAAAGATGCAGACTGGAACACAGAATATTGAGAAGTGTCAAATGTATTTTTTAAAAAATATGATTACAAACTGATCTCTACTGCACCAAGATAATGTTCATGATGCAGTGCTGTAGTATAAGGGTTTTATTTCCACTTCCTTTCTGTATGTGGTGGAGCACATTTAGGTTTAATTCTTCCTCTAGGCTCTCCTTATTTGTGTTTTACTCCCTGTAAAAATAATGCCTTTGATAATACCATTTTAAATATGCTTTCCTATTTCTGTGGCATACTTTCTCACATTCCATGCTTTTACATGATAAACTGCGGTCTTTTCCTTGTTCCCACTGACAGCTATAGAGCTCTCTTGTGGCGTAAACCTTTTCTTTTCTCCTATAGTTTGCTTAACAACAAAGTTTGTAATATTCTGATCACCTATAATTGCAATGCAGCTGCAATTTAGACTTTAAATTCTGATGTACTTTCATAGGAGGGTGTGCAAGTCTTTGAGCCAGTTGTTCACCTGGTATTAAACGTCTCTTCAGTACGCTGTTTGGAAAAGTGCTTTACAGTGCAAATCTCTTGCTGCCCATAAATCAGTAGTTAGCAGGACGAATGTTACTCAGAGTGGTGTTTCAATGCTTGCATTATGAGCTGATGTCTATTCACTTTGCCAACCCAAATTCCAGTCCAGGTCTTCACGTAATGCAAATCAGATTACTGAAATCCAGGGTATGCTGATCTGGAACACATCCTGTCAAGATGTACTCAAGGATCTAATCTTAACTCCGAATTTAGTTTAAAATAGTAGTATTGTTCCTTTCCTGTAAGGCCTCATTCTCATTTTCCTTCTGAATTACTAGTCAAGCTAAACAGATTCTTGCTACTTTTGTCAGAGTTACCTAGGTGTTATGAGTTGCTGTACTGCCCAGGTGATTAGGCAGCTCTGCAAAATCAAGCAATTATTATTTTTTTTTTTCTTAACTACTGATTACCTTTTTTTTTTCAGATCTAATAATACAATGTCAACTGGAAGAGTACGAACAAAAAAAAAGGCATGTTCTTCAGACCAGTCTCCAGACAACCTTCCTCTGAGGAGTTCTGGAAGACAGGTATTTATAATAATTTAAAAACACATGGGTTTGTACTCTGGTATTTTTCATTTTCTGTTGACATTTATAAAGAAAGTGGGCTTCATTGTGGATAAGTTAGGATTTAGGGTACTTATCCAGAGAGAGGGAGAGTTAGTTAATTCTGTGAATAAGTAGGTTGGTCTCATTTGTGAACAATATTCAGAAAAGACAAATGCTCAATATAAGCAATAAATACTTGATGTGTTAAAAATACAATCGCAGATTTCTGTACAGCCAGACAAAGCTGTCTGCCCATCCAGACAGAGGCCTAAAACAACACAACCTCTGAGGCCCAGAAGAGATGTTTGGTATACAGCTTTGGAGTCCAAAAAAAGCACCAAGCCTAATATTTAATTTGAGCCTCAGATTAGACTGCCACTAATTAATATCCGTAAGTATGTGAAGAAGAGATTTTCTGAAGGAGAAATAGAATGAACGCATGAGGCTTGACTCATTAGCATGTGATGGAGCTTAAAATATGATTTAAACTGGAAGCTTTGCTTATAATTTCTTAAATGGCATCAGTTAGACTAAGGCAAGATGTTTTTAGCTTCAAATGATATTTCCAGCCTTACTTTGGTTTGGATTTTTTTTTTTTTGTAGAAAAATTGACCTACTTTGACAGCTGTTTCATGCTACAGCTATTTCACAATGGATACAAAAACTTTCACCAGTACGATTTTAATAATTTGATGCTACCTGCAGGCTACAAAATGGTCTGAATGCCATTTTGTAGAAGATGAATTTGTGTAATTTCTGGTCAGATTTCAGTTATTCTTTATTAGGTGAAGAAGAAAGCGGCTGAAGCAGCAGATGATGATGATGAAGCGTCAGAGAAGAAATATAGAAAGTGTGAAAAAGCTGGATGCACTGCAACATGTCCTGTTTGCTTTGCCAGTGCAGCTGAAAGGTTTGTTTCTTTTTTATTTGCATTTTCCATGGACTTTGCTGAACTTGCAGCTAAAGTTTAGGTTCCTAACTATATTCTGAAAAATCCCTTCGTTTCTAAACATAGAGGAAGAATTGAAAGGTACTAATATGAGTCTGAAGATGCCAGGAAAGTGTCACAATTTATTCCTGTTGTGGATAACTTTCTACTGTGCAAGTTGCTAATTCAGATATAGAATATCTTTAGAATATGCTTATTTATGCTATTAATGGTGTCTTCTGGAATGTGCCTTGCTTCTGTGAAACTGAGAGCGTGTTAGTGTAATCTGAGGAAGCTAAACTTGCTTTAAAGATGGAAAGTAAAACTATCATTTACTGCAGAAAGCCTTTGTCACTCTTGATGGAGTCCCTTGCAGTCTGAGGTGAGATCCTGACCTTGAAATTTTGTGTCTTGGGACACAGTCGTACTTATTCGAACTCTTTGTTCTCGTGCTGTTCATGCCTTTCCGTGTACTTGCACAAGTCCTTTTGCATTCTGACCCTGAAGGTACCGAACGCGTAATACTGGCAAGGTTATCTATAATAAGCAACACGTTAGACCTCATTATGCAGCAGACAGACTGTAATTACATAGCATTCCTCCCTCCCTGGCTAATTGAGACAAACTTTCCTTGTATTCTTTATTTTCCAATGATATAAAATAACTTAGTGCTTCATTTAGTTATCTATGTGGATGGCTCTTTGGTGGCATGAGGTCAATGTGTTCTGGAGGTTGTTACAGGAAAGCCAAGTGTTTTAGCAGTTGCATTAAGAGACTTGGAGGGGAAATGAGCACCCAAGAGATCAGCATTGGTGATAGTACATTTTTTTATGTAGGAAACAATAGATGTTGCTTAGTCATCTTTTTGAATTGTTATTTTAATATTTTGATTTCCATCCCCCCATCCCCTAAGTACATACTTTCAACATTATTTATTTGAGATGAGATCATTTCATGGCTAGCTATTTCAGTTAGTAGCTTAGGTCACTGCTTTTTACCTCGTGCTTTTTACCTCGTGCATTTATCTTGAACCGTTTCATTGAGTGTAATGAGACTTTTCTAAGTGAAGAGTGATTGCTTTGTCTGATGAATATAATCTTTGCTAATGGATATTTCTTTCTGAGAGTAATAAAGAATAAATGCCCAGAATGTGTAACTGCTTCCTTAGGGTGTTCTCTCTTTGGGTTAAAAACGCAGCCAAGTCAGTCACGTGAAAGAAATAGGCAACATCTGTTTTGTGTTCAGATTTGCCTTTATCGTTTTGTCAGTTGTTCTGGGGATGGGATGTTGTAATGATTTATGAACCAATTGATCACACGTACAAGAAAAATACTAATTTAAATGATTCCCCCCGCCCCTGCACTAATATCGGAACAAAACAGAACAAAGTAAAGGAACTGTAAGTTCCTATGGAGAGTGAGTTTGTCTTCTTACAGATTTGCAAAACGCTTAGTGTGTCACAGCACATATTGTAAGAGCAAACGTATTTCATGTTCAGGAAACGTCTGCTTAAAGGGTACTAAAGACAGGCTCAGTTGACTATTGTTAGCGAGAGGCTGCTGGAAGCCAGACCAGCTATAAAACTGCACATTGTGTACGTTTTGCCTCCTTTGCATCTGGTGTTGCTTAGTTTGGAAACTGGAAATGATTGAGACAATTGAAATGATCTTATTGTTATTTGTATGTCTGTAGTGCCTTGTGCAAGTCAGCTTTCATGAATGTAACATAAAGCCCTGGCTTGTCCTGAATATTTTGTTCGTGTCCTAGAATGTGCTACCATCAATAGAAGGCTTTTTTTTTTTAAATTATTATTATTTTCCTAATTGTATTGTAAAACTATTTCTATGTCTCCTGTATTACAGATGTGCTAAAAATGGGTATACGTCTAGATGGTATCATCTTTCCTGTGGGGAACACTTCTGCAATGAATGTTTTGACCACTATTACCGAAGGTAGATCTGCCAATTAAGGCTGTGCCTTTTCCTGTGCTTATTAAAATTTGGCAGACATCACAACTGGTGAAACGTCATGTCCATAAACATAATACAGAGACTTCTCCTCTGTGCTTGCTTTATTCCAAGCAAGGCTTAGATGTTGGTGCTAATACTGCAGGTGCTGTATGGATTAATCATCAACTTGAACATAGCAGTGTGGACGAAAACGGTTACTTCAGGCATGCTGGTTTGCATGTGCAGTTACTCTGGAGCTTTTCTATATTTTGAAACAACATCAGAGAATTTTAAATAATGAGGACAGCTTTAAGTAAATCTGTTTTCCTTTATAAAGCAAATTCATTCACTTTACAATGTGAGTTCAGAAGACTTTCCCTCTCTGTAGCATCAAATCAGTGAGCAAATTTAACTCTTGCAGTTCAGTGACCGTGAAGACTCTGGTCAGGCTCACAGAGTGCTTACAGCTCCAAGCTCCTTCCCATCTGAGTGGGAGTTGAGTCTAGCTCTCATAAGACTTTTGGGTGCTTATGTGCTCAGCAGCACCTGTGACTCAGTCCAGACCTTAGATACCGGGAAGCATGCTCGTGATCAAGAGGATGTAGTAGTCAGGATGCAATTTATTGCTATTGTAAGAACCATGACTTTCTCCTTTTTAATAGGAAAAATATAGGACTCTCTTACAGCCTTATTTCTCTGTCCCTATATAAAATGTTTAATTTTAGAATAACTGCTGTTTCTTGAAATGAACTAGATATTCAGTTTTCTGACTGCTTGCTGTTTTCTCTTTTTTTCCTAGCCATAAAGATGGTTATGAGAAATACACTGCCTGGAAAAGGATTTGGACAAGTAACGGTAAAAGTGAGCCCAGTCCGAAAGCCTTCATGGCTGATCAACAGCTTCCTTACTGGGTAAGATGGAGGGATTGAAATATATCCTATGTTTCATAGGATATATTTCGATGTGATGTTTTGATGCGAGTTTCTGATACTTTATGTTCAAGCAGCAGGTCAGCTTAGTTTTTGTAGGGGCCTTCTAGTATTAGGGGACTGTAGAAAAGCTCAAGATAATCACCCTGATCGGCTCCTCCATTGTTGAAGACCTCCACACCTCACAAAGAACAACTCTCTTGCTTTTCAGTAAAGTATCAGCCAAGATTGTGATGTTCAGGTAGAGTAAGACTTGGAGGGGAAAAGGGAGCATGCCAGCTATAGGAAAGTACAAGTGTGAAAGACTTTAAAAAAAAAAAAATTCTGTGTTTCCCTAGTAAAGAGAGCAGAAGAAGAGAGACTGGAATGGAAGGGAGTTCGGTGGTGGTGGTGGTTTTCTTTGTTGTTGTTTTTGAAGTGGTGAACAATGTGTTTTTGCAGCAATGTTTGCAAAACCTGCGAAAGACTGTAGTAACTGGATGTTGAATGAATTTTGGAGTAAGGTTCTGTGGTGAAATTCAGTCTTATGGGAGATGGGTGCAAGATTTCTGTATATCAAATGTCTTAATTATGACCTGAGGATTACATGAGAACAAATGCAAATATTTGACAACTTCCTCACATCTCCCTTTTTTCTACTTGGTTAGTTATTCTTCGTTAATCTTATCTGTAATCAGACAGCAACAAGTAAAAACATGTTTGTTTTCTGACTTGTAGGTGCAGTGCACAAAGCCAGACTGCGGTAAATGGCGTCAGCTGACAAAGGAAATCCAGCTGACACCACAAATCGCAAAAACCTACAGATGTGGTATGAAACTGAACAATTCCACCAAGGTAACGCAGAAGATTTTTGCTCATATTGAAACTAAGAACAAGTTGATTTTTTTCTTGTTTGCAGTCATTAATTTCTTCTTTTTTGCTGCTTAGTGTTTCTAATGCCAAAACAACTGTCTGACAGCCTTGGGAGCTGCACAGTGACAGGTCTACATCTGTTGGACTTTTTGTTTCCTGAGCAGAAACGTCAAGAAAGAAGTATCTGGAATACTCTTTCTCTGCACGGTCAATTGTAAAATCCTTCATTCTGAAGCTGTGGAAAGATTATCAGCATGTACAATATAGACACACACCAAAATAATTATTTTGGTTTTGTTTAGCCATACTTCATTATTGAAGAAAGCATTGAAAAGCTCAATGGGATTTTATTAATTTCTAGTGAGTTTGTAATAGGGCTTTGCTTTGGCTTGAAGATAACTCCTGAAATTTGAAAGAGTCCTGATGGTGCCATAGAATCTATATAGTTGAAAACATAGCATGAGAATATGAACGTGAGACCATAAAAAATGAAAAGAGTCAGCATTTCATCTTGAAACCTTGTGATAAAGATCCTCTTCAGATAAATGAGATACTCTTTAATATTCTAGACTGGAAGAGTCTCTCTGGAAAATGTGGAATCTTTCCAGAATTTTTCTGTAAACTTTCTTTATTCCTTTTTTTTCCTTGACTTGTTTGTTTTGGTGTTCCACTAAATTTCATGGAATAAAATGTATATTTTAATGTCTTGTCCTAGTTTCAGCAGGAATGGAGTTAATTTTGCTCTTAGTAGCTGGTGTGTTTTGGATTTCATATGTGAAGAATGTTGATAAACCCCTAATGATATGAGTTGTTGTTAATGAGACCAAGGACACTGTCCAGCTTTCCAAGTCTTATTAATGTGCAGATGCAGGAAGCTGGAAGAAAAACAGACAGAATAATTGACCCAAACCGGCCAAAGAGAGTATTCCATGCCATAAACGTCATGCTCAGTATATAAGTGGGGGTTGTCCATGGAGGGGGCATGCATCCATTTTTTCATCTCATCTCTTTTGCTTGTTTGCTGTCATCGTTCCCTCTCCCTTGCTGGCTCCCTTTCGCTCCTTTGCTTGCTGCTCGGTTTCATTTCTGTGATTTCTGCTTGGGACAAGTTGTATTGGTCATTGGGACATCGGGTGGTGAGAAATCATACATTGTTTATTTTGTATATTTTAGTATCCTTACGTTTTGTTGTTATTGTAATTTCCCTTTGCTATTCTAGTAAAGTGTCTTCATCTCAACCCACAAGTTTTCCTTTCTTCCCATTTCTCTCCCCCATCCTGCTGGGGAGAGGGAGGGTGAGCGAGAAACTGTGTGGTGATGAGGGCTAAACCACTATGTCTGATCAGTAGAAACTATTTAATTTAACAAATTAAAACATCATCTGGGGTGTTTTGGCTTTATGGTCTGTTATGTTTTTAACTATACATTTCTCTCTTATTTATTTTTACTAACATAATCATCTCTGCTACAGAAAGCTAACACTAATACATTTTGGGTTTGATTTTTAAGTTTAAAGAGTTATGCCATGGCCAAATTACTTTGTTTTATATTTACTTTTTATTGTACATCTTAAGAATAGCTCTGATACCAATCACTTTTCTTTCAGACTGAGGGCTCAGACCAGTGTTCCATGCCTGAGGACTTGGTGAGTAGTGGCTGTTCCTCCTCATTTGTCCTAGAATATGAAAACAATCTTAAAGCATGGCATATTTCTTTCCTTTTCTTGGTGCTTTGGCCAGTTATGGCAGTATTTTTGCGTTTTGGTCAGGAAACTGTCAGACACTATTTGCAACAGAGCCTAAGGCCTTCTACTTTCTCATCTTTTTCCTCTTTTCCCTTACCACACCAATTAGCTTTCAGGTAGTTCGTGGTGTCTTTGAGTTGCGGCCTGCGATTCAAGGTTTACTCCCAGTCCTCATTCTCAACAGTATTCAGTTGTCAGATTCCAAATAAAATTCCCCGTCCTAAAATTTCTCTGTCTTTCAGGTTGTTTTATCTTAGTCAAGCTAGTCTCTTTTTGAAGACTGTGATAGAACATAAAACATGGGTTTTTATGATCACGTAAACATGCATTTCAGATTTAGTATGACCTGATGTTTAATGACCCCATGCTGGCAAGTGTACCTGAGGTCCCTCTATCCCAGGAAATGTGTCCAAGCTTATTGTTGACTCTCGTAGAAGCTTTGGGTTTTGTTTCCTTAATGCATGTTTGATTTGCAAATTAAGGCTGAATTGTTAGCATTTGTGTTAGGGTTTTAGAAGGTCTTTGATATGGGAATAGCAGAATCTAAATTAAATTGATCAGTTAGCCTAGACTTTTCTAAGTTCAGATTTCTGGATGCATAAACAACTGTGAATAAAGGGCCTGGTACGGCATAGATGTGTTGTCACGGCATGTCTCGTCTGTTTGCTTTCCACGTGGGTGTGGAGTTCCTGAAGTTTCAGCTCCGTTTCTGAGAAAGAGGTTAATGCTACAGGTTTTCTGTGTCAGGCTGAGGAAGGGGAAAGAGGGAGAGAAAATGTCTTTATGACTTGCAATTCTGAGATTGGTACTGCTAGTGCTTTTTGGTCTCAGTTTTGGAGGGAGGGGGGGGAATTGGTTCATTTTCCAACGTTTTCAAAGTACTGACGTGTTCTCTTCTCCCCTCTTTCCTTCACTTCTCCGCTTGGCCAGAGAGTGGCTGAAGTTTCAGACCATTGGTGGTACTCCATGCTCATACTCCCTCCTTTGCTGAAAGACAGTGTGGCAGCTCCCTTTCTAGCTGCATATTATCCAGACTGCGTGGGCATGAGTCCATCCTGTACCAGCACTAATCGGTTACCTGGTGAATCCAACCTTGTGAAGTTAGAGCACTTAAAGAGCGTGCCTAATTTGACTGGTAAGGGCCATCGGCAGGGCTCTGTTGCTTAAATAGGTGTGATAAATTTTTGTCTTCTAGCTGACTTTATAAGGCACATAATTCTCCTGATTCAGAAATACTGGTTCTGTTCTTAGCACTAATACACACTCTCTGTGTGACTGCCTCTGTACTTCTTTGATGCAATTTACTCTTTTGTAAGATCAAGGTAACACATTTCGTATGGCATTTCTTTAGGGAGTAAGCACAGACTGCAGAGGCTTTTTGTTTACCACCTGTCATTTGTTTATAGAAATGGGAAATTAACATGCAGGTACTTAAATATTGTTTGTGTTCTTAAGGAAATGAAGATTTATCGAAACAAAACATGATTCTGCTAGTTCTGATATTGTGGATTTTTGGGGCTTTGGAGAAAAAGGATTTGACTTTTTAAGGTTTCTTTAGGTTAATTTTTTTGCTCATGACAGCTCTGAGACTGACAGCCTGGGACTATGGACCTGCAGAATAGGTCAGGAACGGAGAAAGGTAATTCAGGATTCCCATGATCAACTCGGAGAGAGTGCTTTGAGGAGCAGTCAGCTTCTGTGTCATCTTAGCAGGCTTTGCTTTCCCTTGGTGCTGAAAAGAAATCTGTTCATCTATTCAACAGATATTTATCTACTTAACAAACAGAAAACTTAATTACGCCAATACTGCACATGGAAGATGATGACTTTTAGTTACTACTCGCTCTGGGCAGTATTGGAAGTTGAAGAT
This sequence comes from Tetrax tetrax, assembly GCA_009806455.1. Taxonomy (NCBI): domain Eukaryota; kingdom Metazoa; phylum Chordata; class Aves; order Otidiformes; family Otididae; genus Tetrax; species Tetrax tetrax. Next base: position 8,181 of record WHYT01012414.1, on the reverse strand, counting down.
GAAAGGGGTTTGGAGGACTGCATGAGCCTGTACAGTGATGCTAGGCCTTAGACTTGAGTTTAGATCCTGTTCCTTGTTGGACTTACCATGGCATCCGAGGGCACATACTGTTTCTCTGACAAAACTTAAGCTCTGATAGATCCAAGACGTATTCGTCAGGTAGCAGGACAATACTGCACAGCCTAGAGGATAGGAGAGGGCAGAGCAATATACGTGAAATTATTCCAAAGGTGGTGAGAGGCTGGAAAGCTTCGTTACTCATTTATCTGTGTGAAGTCAATGGATCATCTTAGAGGGAAAAGGAAACAATGAAGATATGGTGGAATATAACTAGTTCTTGGTGTGTCTTTATTCAGTTGCAGGCATGAACAAGTATTTCCAGCCTTTTTACCAGCCCAACGAATGTGGGAAAGCACTTTGTGTGAGGCCAGATGTCATGGAACTGGATGAGCTCTATGAGTTCCCAGAATATTCCCGAGACCCTACCATGTACTTGGCTTTGAGAAACCTGATTTTGGCTCTGTGGTACACAAACTGCAAGGTAAGAGATGCTAGTAGTTAACTTGTTTGTTCATAAATAATAGCTACCTTTTTGGGATGTGGACTCTCTTCTTAGACATCTCCTTATGCACCACAAAAATTGCTCCCGTCCTTTTGAAAATACATTCTAAGATTGGCTGGTTCTTTTGGTTTTGTTGTGGGGTTTTTTTTTTTTTTATTATTTTTGTTTTAATGCCTAGGAGCTTCTTTTACAGTAAAATACAAATGTTTTAAAAGTATTAAAACTCTACTGAGTCTGCCTAGCTATTAACTTTTAAAGGAATGCTTGAACACTTCTAAGCAGTGTTTGTGGGTGCTTTATGTTTTTTTTTGTTTTTGATGACTGTTGGATAGGGAAGTGATTGTCTTTTAACTTATGCTAACTCTATGACACTGTCTTCAATGGAATTGCTGGAATTTCACATACTGAAGCTTTCAGTTACTGATGTCTGCATTTATGTGAAGGTTTTGGATATTAATCTATTTTTTTTTTTTTATTTGGAATGCCATTTTTGAATGGATTTTACTGGAATGTCATTGTGAGCATGGCCACCAGGTAGATTCATTTTGCAGTCAGGGATGCATTTCCATGCCATTTCTGTACTAATGGAGTGCACCATGGAGTTTGCAAGAGTATCTTGTGGACTCAGTTGCTTTTACTCCATGTTAATCTAGTTTAATAAATTATTATCTTACTGTGTAAAGCTGGCTAGCAAGAAACTTCCACAAACCTGCTTTTAAAATGCTCTCGGAAACCTGATTCATTATTAATTTTTACCTTCTGTTTTACAGTTTAAATATGATGTAAGCTCATGAAAAAAATGAATATTAGATAATCAACACTTTCTATTTTTTGTTTCTCCTTTGCAGGAGGCTCTTACCCCTCAAAAATGTATCCATCATATCATTGTCCGGGGCCTTGTGCGTATTCGTTGTGTACAGGAAATGGAGAGGATACTTTATTTTATGACAAGGAAAGGGCTAATTAATACAGGGATTTTATCAGTCAGTCCTGACCAGTATCTTCTTCCTAAAGAATACCACAATGTAAGTTGCTGTAATAATCCCTAGTTCTATAAAACTACACGACACATGTCATATTCTTTTGGTTCTGGATTTTCTGCTCATTAGCTGTGATTGCAACTGTTTATGTAAAAATTACATCTAAAAGCAAACACACTGCCTGTTTTTTATGATTCTCATCTGCCTTCAATGGTTATGGAAACTACAGACATGGGACTCTTCCCAGCAAGGTTTTCCTTCTCACTAAAATTTATGGAATTCAGTCCTATGGGTTTTTGCTTCCTATGAGCTTTTCAGATGGATGGGAACTCTGAAAAATACACAGTACACTTAGGTTCTTCTCATGGCTTAACCTTGTAACACACCTCTGCTTCCATAGGTGAGGAAACTGCTATTCCATATTGGTTTACTAGAATTACAATTAAAGAGTACATATTTGTGACTAGCAATCTGCTTGACAGCACACAGAAACTTACCAAATTATGTATTCTGTAATGGAATATCTTCTAGCAATTTTAAGTTGATTTATGTTTGGAAAGTGTATTTGTATATGTTTTTAACTTATAAAGTAGTTTTTACTGGTCAAGCCAATTTGTGATTGAAACCATTACAATGTAAGCGTGTTTCTTCTCTTACAACTTCAGTTAGATTTCGTTACTTGACTGATAACTTCTGCTGTTTTCATTAAAAGAAATGGAGACATCTGCTTTTAAAGTGCTTAAAAATTATAACTATTTTCAAAGCTACAGTTGATCTTTTCTCTGTGTTAAATGCACTGTCTTTAAAAGTTACCACTGTTTACTTTAGAGGTCAAGAGAGCCTAGCCTTCTGAAACCTGCAGGTATTTTTAACTTTAGCAAGAAGAAGTGTGCAATGATGATTTCTATTTTAGCTCCAACTATTTTTATTTATTTAAATCTTTTATTATTTTTTTTAGAAATCTGTCATTATTGTTGGAGCTGGTGCAGCAGGATTAGCAGCAGCCCGACAACTGCACAACTTTGGAATTAAGGTAAGAAACTTCATACTGCATTACTTAAAAAAAATCAGACTTCCTCTGCTTTAAAAGTGTTCTTCATCAAAATGAAAAAATGACATTCTTGTTACAAACATTTATGGGCATCCTAATTCATTTGTAGACTCTGGAGCTATATTGAGTAATTCCGCCGTTTAAAAACGGCACTTATTTCTATGTAAAATTCAACAAAGCGTGCAGTGAATATTTTATGTAGACTTGTGTTGGCAGGATAGGGAAGAGATGGGTATTCATGTCCAAATAATGAGACTGTAGATGATAGTGGCTGTTTAAATTAGGTGCACTTTACTGTACGTACTTGTTGCTTATTAAAAACAAGCAAATAACATGTATTTCCTTTCCCCCTCACAGTTATCATTGACAGTCTGACCTCGCAATATTTACATGTTGACATAGTTTTACATATCAGAATATTCTTAGGAAAATCTATGGGAGTCTTTACACATGAAGCATTTGCATGGCTGATGATTAACGAAATTAATGAGCATCTGAATTTCCGGATTTATATATTCATATATGTATATAAAACCCTGAATCCTAAAATATATATATATTTTTTTAATATATAAAATATACTATTTTTATATATATGCATATATATAAACAGCTTCTGCTGTTCTGGAGAGATGGAGTTTCTCTGAAAAGACTTTATCTAAAAATAAAAAGATAATACAAGTAAGTAAAGATAAATGTACTCAGTCAGACATCTATCTAGTCCAGTATCCTGTGTGTGTCTGTGACACGTAGTGGATGCTGTGGGGGGTATGTATGAATGGTGAAAATACATGAGAATAGGGTCTTATTGGAATATCATTGGAATAAATTTCTCCAAAAGGTGTATGGACTTCCTTAGATGCCTACTGCACCCAGACTCTTCTGTGCAACAGCCTGTTGCGTGCCTTAAACTCCAATTTTGAGACTTCCTGAACAGGTCTTTAGCTTTTCTAAAAAGAAGGCTTATTTTTGTTCAGGTTGTTTCTTAAAGTAACAATTACTTTATATGTGTATATCCCAAAGGATAACCTTTAAAAGTCAATTTAAATGCATAAATGAACGATATTCACAAATTAAAATAAAGTGTTAAGATCATTAGCATTGCTGGATTGCCTGGGTTTCTTTTGTTTTGTTTTCCCCTCTGCTCTGGAGTTGAACAGATATGTTTAATATAATAAAATCTTGCCATTTACTAAGCTGCATTGTGTCATAGGTCATTGTCTTAGAAGCTAAAGACAGAATTGGTGGCCGAGTGTGGGACGACAAGACATTCAAAGGAGTCACTGTTGGAAGAGGTGCACAAATCGTCAATGGATGTGTCAACAACCCAATGGCACTAATGTGTGAGCAAGTGGGTTCCCTGCAGTGGTCATGTATTATCAGTAGTGAAAAAACTGTCGTTTAAGCCAGGCTGGGGTATCTGGGTAAGGGTGGGAGTCATTTTCCATGACATGATTAAAACACTGTTCTGTGTTGTCAGTAAACTCTGTGTTGCTGTTACAACTTTGATAACAGCTGGGCTCAGAAAAGGGCTGTAGAACACTTTTTGGGCACATTATGTAAAGAAAAACAAGGTGGCTGCAACTTCAGCACCAGAAGAAACCACTTTTTTTCCTCTCTTCTGGAGATAGTTTGCCAGGGACCTTTTACATTACTTCCTCAGAGCTGTGAAAGACTTTACTGTGGGAGGCTATTGCTATATTGTTGTAATGCATAGATCTATGATGGACTTGCCTTTGCTCAGCCTCTATTTCCAGTTCAATCCTGCACAAGTTAAGATGAGGATGTATAATAACTACTGATGCAAACACGCGGCAGTTCGATAACTTTATTTATTTATTATTTATTTATTTATTTTATTGTTTGGGTTGGGTTTTTTTGGGCAGGAAGCTGAATTTCTCAAAGTGGAACTTGAGTATGTATTTTGTTCAGAGAGGCATACAAATCCAGCTCACACTATTTAACTGTTTAGTGTTCTATAGTGTCATGAAGTTGGCTTTCTTTTTTTTTTTTTTTCAATAATGTTTTAGTTATGAGGTGAGGAGCAATGACTTCTGAGTACACCTTGGGTGCCCATCCCTTGGTCATTTGATGTCATCTTTCATTCAAAGTACCACTGGATCTTGAGAAGAGATCTGCAGTGGTGACTAACAGCCTAGAAAGATGTGAGGATTTCTGAAAAACCCTGGAGTGCACTCTAAGTAACAAGGCCCTAGGAAGAAGTTAGTGCTATATTTGTGCTATTTTCTCTAGACTGATTCTGTAGAACATAAAAATGTCTTTATTCTGACTTGCTCTGTTGTGTGTTTTACACAAGTTGGACAAGAAGCACAAGATACTAGGTTTAATTCCAAATAACTTCTTGCTTGCTTGTTTATTAATAAAATTGGTGGTAACTGGCAAGCAACATCCTGTCTTTTCCTGAAGGCAGGGAACTGTTTGGGTATCAGGCACCAGAAAGCTGTAGAAAATAACTGATTTTAATGGGGTAAGGTAGAAATGAAGGAGACTGCTTTGTCCTGTCTGATTACCAGACCCAGCATCTCTGTACTAGTCCCTGGCCTGATAGGAAAGCTGGAGATCAGGTTTCTGGGAATTTCTGATAAAGAAAGGGATGGAAGAGGTGGGGAACAACGGTTTGTGGACAATTAATGAGAAGAAGGGTTGTTGGGATTCCAGTTTTAGGAGGACAAGAGTTTGAGTTAGTCTCACTGATTGTTTGAAGTCCTGGATGTTTTTTAAGTGGCATCACTTAAATCTGAGGGATTCACCTTACTTTAAATAGCTTCGAGCAGGCTAGGCACTGTAGTTTTTTCTATACTTAAAAAGCAATAAATGTTTCTTTCTTAAGCTTGGCATTAAAATGCACAAACTAGGGGAGAGATGTGACTTGATCCAGGAAGGTGGAAGGATAACAGATCCCACTATTGATAAACGTATGGACTTTCATTTCAATGCCATCCTAGATGTCGTCTCTGAGTGGAGAAAAGATAAAACCCAACATCACGATGTTCCTCTTGGTGGTAAGTGGGAGATGTATTGTGAAGCGTAGATGTTGCCAGCGTTCGTAAATGGTTTTTATATCAGATATCTCTGGAAATGTATGGTTGTACACCTGACCTGAAATCCAACAGCCATAACCTAGCTCTATGGAGGACAAAGGGAGATTGACTGTTGTATACACACAGACCAAGATGTAACTTTTAAGGAAGCCTAACTTGAAGGCTTTTATAATACTCTGTCTGACTTCTCATGTAGTATGTTGTTTCCATGAGGTAGCCTTCTCAGTGTAACTAGTAGCACTAGCAGTTCAAAATACTTGCTTCTTGCTGAAGCGGGCCACAGCTGGCCATAACTCTTGTACTCTTTGACTAATCTGTCTAAAAAAGAGCCTGATGAAAGCCGCCTGCTGGCAAGAATAGTCCCATCCCCATTAGTAACGTCTCCCACCACACTTACAGCATGCAAGCACGTTCAGCAACAAAAAATAAACTTGCTCAGAAACGTCTGCCTTGCTAATCTTTTCAGCATGGATTCTGTAGGGCAGAATTAGTAACTCCTATCTTCTTCAGTTAAGTCTGGATTTAATTTCTCAGCTCTTTTGGTTTTGTAAAAACTAAGCAGGATTTATTTGCAAGGATTTTCCAATATCTTAAAGGGTATTTTCCTTGAAATATCTTCAGGCGTATATTGATGATAACTAAAAAATTAATATATCTCCTTCCTCAATTGGCTAGTCCAGCAGTGCTGTTGCGGGTTTTTTTGTTTTGGTGGGTGTTTTTGTTTGTTTTTGTTTTTTGTTTTTTGTTTTTTTAATAATTTTAACTTTTTTTTTTTTCCTGAAGCTACATATGTTTCGTTTTTCAAGAAGATTATTTTACTAGAGAAACCAATGATTAAACAACTAAGTTGTATTTTATCACTGGAAAGATCTTATGTTTTTTTTTTCTGAGAAGAAAAACATCTTGGTGCAAATTAGTAATAAGCTTGAAAATCTTGCAATCCAGAAAACAGCATACTGAAATGCAGTAGGACTTCTGACAAATTGTGATAAATTCTTATTTTAAACATGTTCTTTCACAGAAAAAATACAAGAGATCTATAAAGCCTTTATTCAGGAGTCTGGTATCCAGTTCAGTGAGCTGGAAGAAAAAGTACTACAGTTCCATCTCAGTAATTTGGAGTATGCCTGTGGCAGCAATCTCTCTCAGGTGAGTTTTGACAGCCGTGTTCTGAAGTGGCTGGGCTTCATAGAAAATAGGGTTGGAAGTAACATTGAGAAGTCATCTGATCCATCTCGTGGCCCCGAAGGAAGAATCAGCTGTTCCTAAACTGTTCCTACCTCCCTAACCTGTTCTTTAAAAACACTGAGGCACGGACTCCAGCACTGCCTTAGGTAATCTGATGGGAGCTCAGGACATGCTTCCAGTGAGATCCTCGTTAACGTAGAAGCTGAGAGGAGATGGTGCAGTGGAGTAGTGCATTCTGCCGAGATGCTGGGTGTTAGGACTCACAGGAAAGTTACTCTTCCTCAGATGTTGTGTGTGACTTCTGCTTCTCAGTTCTGTGTTTAAAAACTGAGGTATTTCTCTGCCTTGCTAGGTGTCTTGAGAATAAATGCATTTAACTTCTGAAGTGTTCCAACACCCTGACGGTGGGCCCCAGTTCACCACTCCTAGGTATTCTGCTGGCTCTGTGATACCTTTCCTCGCGACTTCCATTTTAACCAAGCTGGTTCAGGAAATGCCAAAGTATGATGATGTTTGCAGTGCATTATTTACTCAGTCCTGTTGCTTGGGTTAAAGATGTTCAGGGGCAATTGTACTGTGGTAGTGGGACAGCTGATTGATATGTGCGCATGCACAAATCTGATCTGAACTGAGAAGCGCGTAAGAACGTAACAAAAATCTGCGAGACAATGCTATACCAGGGCAGTCAATGGAAAATATTTTGATATGTCAAGCTTTCACACTTCATGAGCACCCAAGGGAAATAAGAAAGATGTTTATATCTATCTTACTTTCAATTTTAAATTCAAAATATGAAGTAAATGCAACTGCAGTGATAGGAATTGGCATTTTCATAGTAATTTGAGAATTCCTTCAGATTTTTCACGGCTAATTGGTGACTTCTTAGTGCAAATATCACTATTGTACTAACTGTGAGTTTGCAGGGGTGCGGGAAGGAGGTCAATGAAAGATATCCTGGAAGAACTTCCAAAGAAATAAAAAAAAAAAATCCATTGAGTTTTTTCTGTATCTCATTTTCCCCTTCAAGTTGGGAAATAAAATATTTACATTTTTATTTGAAGTCTTAAGGCTGTAAAATCTGATTTCTATGCTAGAGACAGAAAACTGAAATAAGCACACTGCAATCCACTGGAATTTTTGTACTACTTTCCTTGTTTTCTCTACCAAGCAGAGCTATAAATTACCTGCTCACGACCAACCCATTATTATGATATTCCTTAATCTGGCAATTCATATGTTGTATAGTGGCTTTAGGTAAATAAGCTGTTTCCTTTTGTCAGTGTTGCCATGCATTGTGGTGATACACCTTTTTTTTTTTTTTTTTTTTTTTTTTTTCTC
>WHYT01012412.1:0-24004 GCA_009806455.1 Tetrax tetrax | reverse complement strand
AAAAAAAAAAAAAGAAGTTTTAAATAAAGAGGAAAAACAAAGAATTGGAAAGAAAAGTGAGGGGTTTTTTTTCAGGACAAAGAAACGGGCATCATAAATGAAATGCAGAGAATAAGGAGGAATACAGGTGAAAGAAAGAACTTCAAGGTGAAAGGAAGAAGACAAAATAAGAAAAAGAGGAGAGACTGCCTGGTGGAGCAAAGGGAAAGGTTCTTGAGTGAAAGCAATGACTTTTTTTTCCATCCTTTAAAAAGCTTGACAATTTCTTTGGCAGAAAATGCTTGGCAGAGGAGATAGGAACAGAGCAGGAGGTTTAGAGGAAATTCAGAAATAGCAAAGAATTGAAGGGACAAAGGTCATGCTAGTTTAAGAGAAAAGAAAAATAAAGATATTGGTCAAGGGATAGAGAAATGGATAAGAAAAGAAAAAATCTTTTGTGGAATTGAAAACTCCATGATGCTCACAGTATCTTTCTTCAGCAAGGCATGGTGACACTAAAGTAGGGCAAAATCAATGAAAGATGGAATAGTAAAAAAAATGCAAAGAAGGAAATCTTTGAAAAGGACCCCAAGGAAACAAAATGAAAAAGGAACAGTGAAGGAGAGAAGCTCAGGCAGGAGAGCTAAGAACAGCTGACATAATGAATGAGAACAAGTTAAGAGAGTCCGAAGAAAGTAATTCAGTGAAAGGCTGCAGTAGGTAGAAATGACAAAGCCTGGCTAAAAGCATGGGTCTGTACAGGCAATGACACCAAAAGACTGCAAGGAAGGGTAGGTGGGACATCATGGAATGACAAGGACCTTCACTGTGGAAGCTACAGCTCCCTCAGCCTGACTGGAGAACTGAGGAGAGAGGGAGAGAAAAGATTACTGAAGGAATGGGAAAGAGAATCAAAATAATGGCAGACAAGAGCAACAGAGGCAGTTGAGGGCAGAGGAAAGAAGAATCAGATATGGCAGATCTCATCTGCACTGATATGTCCTGTTGCTCCCTGGGTAGCTTGCAATAGTATTGTGAAATGTTTGGAAAAAAAGAAGCTAGTTTGGTTTTACCCACTCCTCTTGAAAAAGTTTGAAAACACTGGAAAAGCTTCCAGTAATCAAAGTCTATCTCAGCTATAAACCAAATTCACATTTCTGATTTGAATGGAAAGACAAAGTTATCTGGAATTATGTTTTGTTTATGGCTTTAAAAATTGTTGGATTAAATGAAATAGCTCTTTAAAAATAGTACACACTCACATACATACATTATAAGGACGAATTTTTTCTCTTTGAAGTACTGTTCCTGGGGAGACATGAAAACATCTGATGAAACCTGTAAGGCATTTATCACTCTTGTTTGTTGGACTCTCTATATGTACATATCAAGCAGATCTTGAAATAAAAGACACAGCAATTTGATGCTCTATCACAAGTAGCCAGAGGTAAGCCTTTCTGTATCACAACTCCAGCACCAGTTGCCTTCTGTCCGCAGTGAGGCACATTCAGAGTATCGAATCATAGAATGATTTGGGTTGGAAGGCAACTTAAACCCCCATGCCCTGGGCAGGGACACCTTCCACTAGACCAGGTTGTGCAAAGCCCATCCAACCCGGCCTTGAACACTTCCAGGGATGGGGCAATGTAGGGGATGATTATTCCTGCATGGAGGGTCTGTGTTTACTAACCTTTAGCTGCTTTTTCCTTTCAGAATTTCTGAAAGAAAATTAGAAGGGTAAATGCCTGGGGCTTGACCATAGCTGCTTTGCAATGCAGTCAGAATTTTTTATTTTTTTTTTCTCCACAAACGGATACCATTTTTTTTTTTGTAACTGTGGTGTGGTTTTGCTGGACAGTTCCTCTATGGAGGAAGCCAGCAAGATCAGCAGGAGACGATCTGACATATCCTTGATTAATTCTATTTCTGCTTAATGCTGTGAATTACCTTCCAAAACTGCAGTCCTGCATGGATGCTTGCTCACCCCCAAATAGCTTCAGTTCTCATTTTGTACAAGGCTGCTGGCTGATCTGTGATTGGGTGTGAGCATCAAAGCACCCCTCTTTTTGGTGTTAGTTTATCAACAGTTATTAAAGGAAAATACTGAGAGGCTCCTGCAGAGAGAGAAAAATGGTATCTGAAATAGATGTAAGGGTGATTCCTGGAGAAATTGTAAACAAATATTTCTATATTATTTGAGCTTTTCCTTCCTAGATTTGAGTCTGATTCTGCAAGCTACTGAATGCCTCTGCTGCTCAGGAAAGTCTAAGGGAGGTCTTGGCATTGAGCACCGTACAGTCATACTTGTAACTTAAAGATCTCCCTGGATTGTTCCTAAAGGCTAAAAGTGACAAAGACTTGGTTCTTTAGAGGCAATAGCTACACCAGAAAAAAAAATTCCAATTCAGGGATGAGATTTACATTTCAAGCACTTTGAATACTTGTTCAAAATGTGATGGTCTTTGGCAGACAGCTGTGCTATTGTTACTGTCAGAGCTAAGTTGATCTGTATTCTGTGATTTATGTTTCGTAGGACAAATATTTTGAAAAATTAAATCCCTATCTGGAGCCAGAGTGTCGTATTTTTGGGAATGTTCAGTTCTGGGCTCAGTCTCCCCCCAATCTCAGATATATCCAGAGTTACAGAAATTCTCAGTGACTGCATTCTATCAGCCTCTGCAGAAGTATAATTGGGAAGCCACCTTACTGCAGTTTTAGTTTTCTATACATAGAAATAAAATTCACTCAGTACTACTATCTGTTCATCCAGACAGTCTGGTAGCATTCACACACACCCTCCTCCCCCTTTTTCGCTTTGTCATCAACCTTTTTTTTTTTTTTCTTTTGAATAAAAAGTAATCAACAGACAAATGCCTGTAAAAGTATTTAAGCTAGAGAAACAACAAGGAAATAACCAATAAAATTCCTGTTCCTAAGATAACAGATTTTATTTAGGCAGCAGTAAGCTACCAAAAAAAAAGCCTAACAAAAAGCTGTCATGACACGAAACATGACATGACTGCCAAAGCATTTCTTGCTAACGCTACATGTGAAAATCTGTTCCAAACTGCTGTGAAGGGTTGGTTCAAGACATATCCTGACAAAGATGCAACAGCCGAAACATTAGCATGTCTAATTTGATACAGCTAGGGAAGCACAAACTTTTAACTGACGCACATAGAGCATGTATGTGTTAAATGAGGGTGAACGGACTTTGATTTCCCTCTTCAGGTCTACTGGCAGCCCCAGATGACTTTACATACCATAACTCTCTGAAAGAACTGAACCAATGGTTACATCACAACTATTACTGCCATTAAACTAAAAAATTAACACTTAATGTTGTTTCACTCTTAAAAGTTTTTCCTTTTATCTCCACATGTATTTATGCACAGAACATCTTGCCAGCAGAAGATACGCACAGACAGAAATAGGAGAAGAGGTTCATTATTCCGTAATCCCAGCCCCTGTCTTCTGGCACCACCTTGGTTTGCAGATTCAGCGAGAGCACTTGCAGTAATCTTTCTTCTTGTGAATTATGCACTCACGCTCTTCAACACATGGGTATATTGCCATTAGATTTTTGTGTATAATAGAATAAAAAAATCAGTAGTCTCCAATATTCTAATTTTTTTTTAACGAAATCAGGACAACAGAAAAATAAATCCATCTGACAATCTCCACATTTATACACAGTTTCTGGAGGCCAATTAGGGAGTAAACAATAAAAACCAAGAACATACCCTCTATTTCTTTAGCACTCAAGTTCCTAAAGATGATTTGGAACAGGAAATAGTGAGGCCATCTTATTAGAGATGTTGTTAATCTCCGGTTTATTTTATAAACTCTGAAGTCAGGTATTTTGCATGACCAACTGTATCAGTCATCAGTACCCCAACACAACTGTAGAGGATAGTATATGTGTAGTACGAACACCAGCAGCCCATGGGACAGTGAAGCATGCAGTTGGGGAAAGAGTTGGTGCCACAGAGCCCTCTCCCTCCCAGCTGTGCACAGCTGGTGCACTAACACTAACTCTAGCAGGTCTCTGGCCCTCCAGGAGTTACCTTAACTCGCCAGGCAACAATTGAGTTATTCAGGGTTTGTTCTCCAAAATCTCACATCTCCAGGTAAAAGGAACATAAGATCTGCCATATCAAGTTGGACAAAAGGCTTTTCTAGCCTATTCATCCTGTCTTCACTGGTGGTCATACGTGAATGCCTAGGGAGAAAATACCTGAAATCAGATTAAGAGTATCCTTTCAGTCCACTGATTTCTCATCTTCTTTTTAAGGAGACAGTGAGGCAAAATCCATCTATCCTCCATCATTTCAGCTAAGCTAATGGGTTTACTCTTAATTCTGACATTTCTTCTCCCCAGAACCTGCATAAATAAGCTTTCCTATCACTTAGAATTTAAGGACACCATATGTAGCTATTCATGTCCACTGAAAAATCTGTGGAGCACCTAGCATAATAGGCAGCATCTGTCTCCTCAAAGAAAACAGAAGGAGAAACAAAACAGAAGTGGCCTGTCAAGCAAAGTGATGGACCAAGTAGTTATACATGATCTCTCTCACCACAGCTGCTTGTTGCTGCCATCACTACAAAGCCAACTCCAGACAGGCACACTGAGGAAAGGGAAGTCTTTGCAGCCAATTCAGTGTATGTAGGACAGAGTAGAGCTTCAGTAATTTGGAAAATGTTTCTGTGCTTTCTAGCATGCCTTGTGTCACAGCTTGGTCTTATTTTGGTAAATGAATTGGCTTACTCTCTGTCCCCTTCGAGTGCCTCCTGCCTTCTCTTAAGACTAGAGTTCTTTAGAAAATGATGGATGACACCTGCGGTGATCATTCAAGGGCTTAAGGTTCTTGCAAAGGATCTGCTTTATTTTCTATTTGGTTTTAATTGGCTGTGCGTAATACAAAGAAGGCTTCACAGCCCCCTACCCACAAACTCTGCCTGGGAACTTCAGCTCTTAAAGGCATAGACCCCACTGCCACAGTGTTCTCTTGAAGCTAAGAAAGTAGCACTTAAAAATGTATGCAATAAACAGACAGATTTACATCGACCTCGTAAACATGCAAACTGTTCTTTACAAATAGTTTATAGTTGCTCATTGTAGTCAGTTATGTTTACAGTATGGTACAGACACTTAACACCATCTGCGCATTGCTTTATCTGAGAAACAGACACCGTTTTAAGATGAGCATGTTAATTACTAGCAACTGAAAGGTGACAATTAAGTCTCTTTGGGCTTCGTTTCCTCTCTCTCTGTCCCTAGCTGAGATAGGTGTTTTAACTCAGTTACATAGTTTTACTCAGCATAAGCCAACCTTAATGCCCCAAAATTGGTCCTGACAGCACAAGCTCTTGTGTGGCCATGCAATAAAATGGATTGGAAAACTGATTCAGGTTAAAATTAATTCAGTAAAGCAGGAAAAGAAAAAAAACCCCGAACAACCCAAAACAAAAACCAGAAACAAAGTAAGCTTTAAGAGGAGGAAAAAGGGAAGAACAAAGGAGTCCCTGGGGGCAAGAGAGCACATACTTTGTTTTGCAGCAGTGTCTATTCATGTTGACTTACCATATTTGTGGAATTAAGATACCAAAGGATGCTGTTTCCTGTCATTTTAAATCAAATCTAACAGCGGCATGCCACCAAATAAGGTAGTCCTCTATTCTTCATGTAGAAGCATAGAATGGTTAGGGTTGGAAGGGACCTTTAAAGGTTGTCTATGACAACCACCCTGCAAGAAGCAGGGACATCTTCAACTGTATCAGGTTGCTCAGAACCTCGTCCAACCTGGCTTGAATGTTTTCAGGGATGGGGCATCCATCACCTCTCTGGGCAAGCTGTTCTAGTGCTTCACTGCCCTCCTTGTAAAAAAATTTCTTCCCTTGGCTCTTGCTGGACCTCACTAGTGTGTGGTTGTGGCATACATTAGGTCATCTTTAGTGGTCCCATTTGCTCCCCAGTTTACACACTGTAGACATGCAGTGTCAAGGGTGATGCAAGAATGGGGGAAAGTGAAGGCGGTGTGGAGTTGGAGGAAAGGCACTCAGTATCAGCCTGCAGTTAAGTTTGGTTAAGGATATGGTTAAATTGCACCCACACAGAAAACAGAATAGTGTCTTGCTCAAAAGCTCTTTTCTCCCACTTACTTGTACTGATCCAACAAGCTTTGAGGGAAGATTTTGTCACAAGTACACTGACCATCAGGGCTTGGGACTCCTATTGCACCCAGCTTCTCCAGGAAAGATTCACTTCTGATTAAATCATTAGAGGACAAACCCAGTTATAATTTGTTTTGTTTTGTTTTGTTTTCTGGAGTATAACTGACAGAGAATATGAAGAAAGCATGTACACAATTATTCATCCTACCACTGGACTTAAAAACTCACCGTTTCATTGACTTCAGTTCCCTGAAATGTAGTCAGGAACCATGAAGCTTCCCTGAAACACTAGCAACACTTCTGGGAGCACATATCTGATTGTGCAAAGTCTTAAGTTTCTCACTTCATGACATGTATAGCCTGTCTGGGCAAACTCTCAAATACAGTGTGCCTCCTCATCCAAAATGGAAGAAAGAGGCACCCACTTTCCTACTGGTAATATATTACATTCTGTCTCCTACTTATTTATTCCTTAGTGAATGAGATCTATACACACATGAAGGAGATCCACCTTTTTTCTAATCCTCTGCTCTTGGCCCAGTGATTCCTTAGTCATGCCTTCATGAGAAAATGGATGGAACAGGGCACATATGCTAGATCCAAAATGTTGTAGACTAGTAAGAATAAATAGTTCAGCTAGTACAAACTCACTCTGTGAATGCAAATTTGTTCGGGAAAAAAAAAAAGTATTTGAAGAGTAACTCTGTCCTGGCAGATTTGCTGCCAAATCACATATCACCTGTCCTCCTGCAGTCAGCATGAAGCCAGAATAAATAGTGTACTGCGTGTTCTAGTTAATTTGACAGAAATGTAGTCATACAGTCAGGCCTGATCCAGACGAAATCTGTCATAGAAGGTGATCTAGTGGTGTACAGTGGTGCTGTACAGCAGTGAACATGGAACCGTAGCCCCAGCACAATAAAATGCATTACATCTTCTTTTAATCCTCCACCTGAAGTTGCAGGTGATTTCTAGAAGATGTATCATGCAACATGGCTTGTCTTCTCTTTGCTCAGTTCTGAGCAGAGTGTTCTACAAGAGGTCCTCCACTCCTTCCTCAGTTGTTCTGGGGTCTTGAATCTACCAGCGAGCTCCAGGGCTCAGCACAGAGTACCGCAGCAAATTCCTGCTTATCTAAACATTTTATTCTCCTATGCCCGCAGTGAGCAGAAGTTTAGCAGTGGCAACCTACAGTTTAATTGTTTACTTCCAGAGGTACTGGCTTTACTTCTGTGTAAGCAAAACTGCTTTTTGTGTAATTTGTTCCCAAAACCAATATCCAAAGTCATTTAATAGACACTCTAATTGCTTTCAAATTAATAGTGAAATCATTTCCCATATTGCTCAATACTCCTGGAGAAAATCCTCTGAATTAATATTGCTTCTGTTACTTTCTGTGTCTGTGGTGTGCTCCATATGCACTCCAGCACTAACGCAGATGCTTGCTGAGTCAGAGCTCATACAGCCCCATGCTGCTTTGCTCTACTCTAAATCCCTGGTACATGCAATCCTCTGTGTTTCTTTAAATGTTTTCTTTTTTCTTCTGTAACAATTTCTATGTTCTCCACTTTAATGGAATATTGGCTACCTTTCACAAAGTTTCATCAGAATGTGGGGAAATCTCTTCCTTTAGAAATCCCAGGTATCTTCCTAAAGTCTTTGCAATAGTCTGGAGTATTTGAAATATAGCCTTTTCAGGGGACTCAGAATCCAAATTTTCAAAATCAGCTTTTTCTGAGTCTGCTTTATGAGGAGAAATTGTGAACTCTCCTGTTATTTTATCTCCTGTCTGATGCTTTTGTTTAAAATAATGTCATTCATATCTTTTTTAAACTTCCCAAGGAGTGTATAATTCTTCAGATAGAATTAAGTTTTCTTTATATTCTGTTCTGCCTGAAGAAATTATTAAACTCTGAATTATTACACTCCTCTGTTTTCAGAGATAACGGGAACTTCTATCTTCTTCTTTCCTGTTTTCTTTATTTGCAATGTAATCAAAGTTAAATAGAGTGAAGTACAGCTTAAAACTTTTTTGGTTATCCCCTTTACTCACAGAGAATTTGAGGCATAAGGGGCTTCTAAAGTTCCTTCCTTCCACTCACCTTTTTTCCTAGATTTGCTCTCTTTGTGGTATGTTCAGGTTTCAGTTTTACCCAGAAGAAGCAGTTTCTGCAGAACATCTGTTTTATTTAGTGCTCAGATTCAACTCGAAGTGCCAAATGAAGACGGAAGAACTCTGCATCAGCAGTGACCAGAGAGAAGCAGCAACATCCAGCCAAGGAGAAGGATGGCAAATGTCATCAGCAGAAGTTGGAAGGTGGGGTAGGACTGAGCTTTACCCTCCCTCAGCCTCTAAAGTCTGCAGTTTATGGAGCTTCCACATGGAAGCTGCAAGTGTATGAAACAGCTGCAACCTTGTTCTTGAAGCTGGTATCTCTGCCTGTCTTCCACAGCCACTAATTTATTCCGGAGAACTGAGGAAGGATGCCATGTGTAAAGGAGAGGGTGTTCAACACCAATATAAAGCTCTCAGCCTCACAGGTCAGACTGCTATTAGCACACTCGTTAGCAACAACAGTGAGGAAGGAAGGTTAATACATATCACAAAACATGATATATTAATAGAGGGGAACAATAAGTAATAAAAGCCAGCCTGTTCCACATTGGATCGCATAATAACATGGCCCTATATCAGTACCCACTATCGAAAGCCATCCTACTCAATAATTCTGAGTAACCATTCTTCCCTGACCATGAAAAAAAGAGAAGATATTATTTCCAAAGAATACTATCTCTGCCAGAAGGTACTATGCAGGCACCAGGATGTCAACTATAGACAGATGGAGAATTGCAGGTAAGGGAGGTGAAAAGAGATGTGATGACAGGCATGGAAGAAAACAAAATCAGTTGGTGTTTTGAGTGTGATTGTGTTCTAATATACAGTTGGCAAAACTGGACAGGAAATGTCGTGAGTACAGGCTTGCTTATGCCATTTACAGTACTTCCTGCTTGCAGGCAGGAAAGATATTTCATAGGGACGGGATTTTTAACTTTCTACCATGGAAAGAACAAGGAAGCACAAAAATGCACAATAACAAAGAGATTAAAAATAATTAGCAGAATGTTTTCAGCATTTTAAATTGTGCAGTTCCCACTTCATTTTGGGTAAGACTTTCTGTTTATTTTATTTTGTTTTCCTTTAGTTTACGCATCTTCACTATAAAAGGTGGTCCCAAGGCACAAAGCCCACATGCAAATCTTAATTTTCTTAACTTTGGGTATGTCTGAATCTAAGAATTTGGTTCAAGCTGGGTAGAAATATGGCATCTGGTCTGGATCTTACTCGTATGTCAAAGTCTGACATGCCTGGAATGAGGCTTAGAGGCATTTCAGTCTAATATACACATAGAGAATGAGAAGAAGACTTTAGAATTTTAGAATGAGCTGAAATCACAGGAAAAAAACACTTGAGATGATGCAACAGCATATTGGGTCTGGCAGGGATGGAGTTAGATTTCTTCACAGTGGCCAATCCGTGCTGTGCTTTGGACTTGTAAGCAAAACACTGCTGACAACTCACCCGTGTTTTACCTACTGCTGAGCAGTGCTTGCAGAGCGTCAAGGCCTTCTCTGTCTCTCACTCCGTCTCCTACAAATGAGGATGCTGGGGCTGAGCAAGAGGCTGGGAAGGGACACAGCTGGGACAGCTGACCCCAGCTGACCAAAGGGATGTCCCATGCCATATAACAGCATGCTCACCAACAAAGTCCTGGGGAGGGTGTGGTCTTTCCAAAGCAGCCTTTGCTCAAAGATTGGTTGGGCATCAGTTTGCACACGGGAGGTGATGAGTGACTGCCTTTGCATCACTTATTTTTTGGGGCGTGTTTTTCTTCTTTTTTTCCCCTTCACTTATGAAACTGTATTTATCTTGACCCAGGAGGTTTTTCTTACGTTTGGTCTTCCAGTCTTCTCCCCCATTCTGATGAGGAGACAGTGAACGAGCAGCTGGTGGGTGCTTAATTGTTGGCCAGGGTCACCCACCACAAAAAGGAAAGCAGATAATTTTTCAAAGAGAAGAAAGGAAGATGAAATAATTTCTGTGCTAATTCTATAAAATTGAAGTAGAAATGAAATAGGAAAAATATTCTTCATTTTTCAAGCCAGATTATGTTAAGGGGCCATACTCCATGGCCACACTTAAGCACGTAACAAACATTTGTCTCAGGTGCCACTTCTTTATTACTAGGCACTAGATTTGGATAGTCTGATTAGGTTTCCACTCCGTAAAATTTGGCTTCCTAAGTGTGAACAGAAGTTTTATCACTGCTCATGTCTCAAGAACAAATTTTAAAAGAGGCCTATAAATCTTTTCTTCCTCTATAGCAAATGCGCTATCCAGACAGTAACTAAGTTTCACAACACAAGAATGAGACAGGTAAGTATGTTTTATTACCCCATTTTAAAGATAAGAAAATTAAGAAAGAGACATGGAGCGATCTGTGCAAGGCCACAGAGAGTTAGCGTCAGAGTAAAGGCTGGCTGGTTTTCCTTTCTCTAAACACTGCCTTCAGGTCTGTGGATGACATTCTGCTTCTGTCAATAGTGCATGTGGTTTTACTACTTTGTTTCTTTGGGAATCCTGAGGTAGCAGAATGTTTCTGTGTCTGATAAAACATAGGCTACAATTATGTTAACTGTTCCTACTGATGGTGAACCACTACATCTGCAGTGCAACTCAAAAAGGCCAGAGAGGTGCATAGTTTAATTTTGTTTATTTATGCTTGCCAATTTAATCCTTTCTTTAATAATTCAACAATGGCATTGTTTCTCCTCCCCCTTAATTAGTCACCGGCTCTTTAAACTGAATAGCAATGATCGTAAGAGTTTCGTCATGTCTTTCATGTTATAGTAAAGTACTTAGGAGATATTTTTTCCCCTAAGTCGTTGCTGAATTTGACAGCAGGACTATTCATTGCAGAACTAGCTGCAATTAGAGCAATTATGCAGATCACATGTCTTTCCAATTTAATAGCTGGGTTTTTTTGTTTTGTTTTTCTTTTTTCTTTTTTTTTTTTTTCTCTTACTGCAGCTTCTCTAAGCCCAAGAGGAGGATAAGGAAAGGCAGACAGACAAATAGACCACCTACAGACTAGGTCTCACCATGGAATTTGAGAATTTGTTAAATACCTTTGTGCCAGAGGAAATTCCTGCCGGGTGCTTTGCATCTCAGCTTGCCAAAGGTCATCATCACATCAGCACCCCGTGCTCTGTTCCTGCTTCCCAGTCAGGAAGGGGATGGCACACTCTGCAAACACTGATATACCTCTGTTCTCTGCAAACTTGTTTGTAGTGAATAACTGAATCAAACTATGAATGAGGGGGAAAACAACAAAAATAATAGGAAATATCGAGTAGACTGCATTGTAAAAGTTGCAGAGAGAAAAAGACCTTAGTCTCAGGCACCTGTTTACCTAGCCCCTCCTTCTCAAAGAAAAAAAAAAACTAATTAAGACATAGAGCACAATACAATCTGTTTTCCTTACTGGAAAAAAAAAGCATATTGACTTCAGTAAGAATTGTGGGCTTACAGAGCATCTTTCAAAAATCTACCCACAGTCACACTGGATACCTCCATGCATCTGAGTTCCTGACTTTCAAAGAACAGTGTGAACAAAGTAAGAAACTCCTGTCCCACAAGACACAGTTACAAGCGTAATTTTGGTCCTCCAGGCCTTGAAATGCTTAAAAGCCTAAAAATCTGTGTGTTGCCCTTAAATACTAAAGTGAAAGGAAAATTAAAGAGACTGACAGTCATCTGTAACATGATTTCTTGCCTTGTCAACAATGCCTTCTAGTCTTGCTTTTTCATATTCCCTATCAAGAAAATATCTCAAATTACCTGTGAAGCAAACAGAAGTATCATGCCCCGGCTTCAAAATTATACAGATAACTTTACAAACAGATAAGTTAGTCTGTGACATCTTCTAAACACACAGATAAAATGGAGTTAGACAACTCACCACCCCTGAAAAAGATCATGCAGTAACATGAGAAAGAACTGTTGGCACATCTGTTGCACTCTTGAATTCAAACCAAACTTTCAAAACAAACCAAACATATAGCTAAAGCAAACCTGATTACACAGATATTTTATCTTCCATGTGGACCACTTCACTTCATGTAGAGTTCAGTTAGCAGCAAACATTATACGTAAGTTTGCAAAACATTTTAGATAACAACTCAACATAATACGAGCAAAACTTTGAAAAATTCGCCTTTTGAATACATGGATTTTTGTCTGTAGAAATCAGGAGATGGTAAAGATACTTCATAAGGTTAAATAGAATTGGTTTCATTGTTTGTCAGTTCAAGGAGTACAAAAATATATTTCTTACATGTGTGCATGTTATGTAGCCTTTTACCCCTCTCATCCCCCTCCCTGCATAGCTCACAGGCAGGGGATAGATACATCCATGTCCAAACGTGAAAATAATATTCTAATTATGAAGGCCTGACAGTGAGCTGCTGCACTCACATTGTCAAAACCTCCAGCACAGTACAGCCTTTTTGTGTTGTCTTGCTCGAAGAAACAGATCCAAGAAGGTTCAAATTTCACTGCTTATTCTCCTTGTGAGACTGTGGTAAGAAATGTGTAATATAGACAGTTTTACGTATTAACAACTTGGGGACCTGCATCTGTCTTTTGAGAGAATTGGCAACTAGTATAAGATAAAGCAGGGAAAAAATTTTTGGAGGTTTGCAGTGAAATCAACAAAGTTTAAAAGCGAGCTGTAAGCCATCTTCTGTGTGTCTCGCCACCTTCCTGTTCTGTGAGCTGTGCAGACCAACTGCATGAATACAACTGGATTCATACATAGAAAAATACATTATACACACATATACAGACTTTCTTAACCTGGCCTGCATCTGTATGTGGGACTGATTTTAAAAGCCCTTTAAAAAATGACTCTCATTAATGTCAAATGGCTTTTAATCAGGTTCCTGATGAAGAAGTTTGACACTAATGAGACTTATTTTATTAAGCACTTCCTGAAAGTTTAAGTTCAAATCTTGATTTTACTTGGTCTATAGCAAAAGCCCATGTGAAATGCATAGAACAATGATTTAACCTTTAATTAGGCTTTATTAAGGGCTTCAAATGATTTAAGCAGTTATGCTACTTTGACAGCCAATTAAGAACATCAGTTTACTGTAAACGTTTGAAAAGAGTAGCGTAAGTTTTACCTCATCAAGTCCAAATCACAAGAAGGCCTTCATCTACTTGTAGCTTCTATCTGTCCAGATAAACAAAATGAATAATGTTACCTGCAGTTCCCAGTGCGTTGTAACAACCAGAGGGTCTGCAACAGCAGGAAAATTTTAGTTGCTTGTAACATACAGTTTCACACAGGCAAGCATGATAGCTATGAGAAGTGGCTCCTCCAACAAATACAGGGTTAAGAGATGACCCTTGTCATTTCCATGGTCTCCTCCTAACGCAGACAAGAGGGAAGGGAAAAGGAACAATGTCATAGCACACATCAAATATGTCTTGTATTCATATGCACAATTGTATTGAGATACTGTAGGCTGCACTTGGTATAAACCCAGTATATTAACCTCTTTCTGTAAGTCACCATTTCCTAAAATTAGTTTCCCTGGCTGTTTCAAGGGTAGCATTGCCGCCTGGTTTTCCTAATAATAAGTTCATGGCAAAGCCAGAACTCTGCTCAGATAATTTTAGCAGCTTTTCATGGAATGTCCAGCTGTATTCCTGAACGTAACTGTTTTTCTGATTTTGTCTTAAGTTTGTTTTATGCACTTACAGGTGGTTTTCCAACATATTGTGCAACATGCTATCTTTAAAAAAATCTTCTTTGAACATCTGGAGATAAAACTTTTCAAATTAACAGTCACATTTTCATCATTTTTAGAGTCTGTCAGGCTTTGAGCTTCACTTTCTTGCCTTTCCAAGAATAAATCTGGTAATCTCTTCTGAGTTTTATCAGGTCACTCCAACTTTCTGTGATACTCCTTGTGAATGGATTTCATTATCTAGGAACAAGTTTCCCTGAGACATTTAGTTGCTACAGCTGGCTTCCATGTGTTAACTTCTCATCCTGACAGCATCTCCCTGTGACACTGGAGATGAAAAGCTTGCCAGTTGTGTTATATTGTTTTCTCTGTTTATGTTGAAAGGTTTTCCGTTTGGTCCTCACCTGTGGTATTACTTGGGCTGAACAAAGCGTGTTCTGTTGGAGGAGAAATTCTTGTTCTCCTAATGCATGCAGCAGCATTCAAGCACCGTTTCCTGTAGCTGAAGCAACAGTAACAATATTATTCAGACACAGTTGCATCATCCTTCTCATCTTGAGACCATCTCACAGCCAAGTTAACAAAATTTCCCTGTGCACCTTAGAGAATCTGAATCAGGAATAAATACACATTTGGACCCACCCCGAGACAGTCAGCAGGCATCGTACAGCTGTGTGACCTGAATCAGTGCCCTTCCCCAAATATGCTGGAAACACTTCACCCTGATTCAGCGAGGCAGATCCTGTTCGCTGTTAATACCAATGTAAAGCTGAAGTATTTCTTCTGATGAGAACAGAGAGTGATATACAGCTGTGGAGCTGATCCGAAAACTAGTCAGAACTAGAGCTGACCAAAAAACTCAGAACACTGTTGACTAAATGAGCACAGGACACAGTTTTTGGGAGTCTGTTGCATGTTTTCAATGGATTCCTTTGCCACACTGGAAGTAACAAGACTGAGGATTCAGTTCCTTTTACTTTTTATTGAATGTCTACCAAAAGTTGTTATTTCTTATTCATTACTTCAGTGCTGGGAGTGATTATATTTCCTCTGCTTTTGTTTACTTTCTAGATGGATAGATGAGGTAAAAAGTGAACTAAGTGACACAGGATATACCAAAATCCATCTGTGTTGGCAAGTTGTAACTGATCACGTAAATCAGAGAGTACTGCTTCTCTCTCTGATGGTACAAGTGTGACTCTTCTGGTCAGAGGAGGTTTTGAGAAATCTCAGTCTTTTTCATCTTGCAGGGAGAGCTAGCATGGATTGAACATTTTTAAGCTGCTGTCTTGCAGGGTCACACGGGCCTTTCCCAAGGCAGCATTCCCAGAAGAAAATTTATTATGATAAGATTTATTTGCTGGGTAGAACTTCAAAATGTGACTTTAAAATGCCATATTCACTTTGTGTGTCTGTCTGTGAGCATGATTATGTTGCATTCATGAGACTCTCAGGAAAGGTTCAGGGAACTTAATGAACTAGTAGATCAGTGGTGGTAATAATCTATATACTACAGATATACTGCTTACACTGTGCATATCCAAGTGCAGGTCTACGACTTGCAGAACTGACAAAACCAAATCCCTTCTTGCATTTCAGCAAATAGTTACATGGTAATGTACATACCTCTCACCGACAAAACAGTTCCTCAGAACATAAGAAGGTTAAAGCTTTCCCACGTGCAAACAACATCACTTTCAGGGTGGCTCTCTATAGGTGCTCTTTTCTTTTTAATGATGATTTTGGCAGTGTTTTTTTTTGGAACTGCTAACTATCGCAAATACACATTCTGTATATTAAACAAGTCCCTGCATCATATTTATTTCATGGAATAATCTGCATTTTCCAGCATGAAGAAAAGTGGTGTAAAGGGACATAGAGAAGACTTTTAGCAGGTATCTCAGCAAGTGTTCTTACTTGCTGTGTTTGCTCTGTAAATACTCACTTGCTGAATCAAAAATTTAAAAATACAAATATTTGCCTCTGAATTATCTGAATGAGGAATCAACACAGAAAAGATAAAAGGAAGGTAAGGCTAACACAGAAGGCAAGAAAGATTGAAGTGCTTATAGATGCAGAAGAACTTGACGTAATTTAGAACCAGTGTTTTATATTTCTTCCAGAATGAGTGAAACTTTTCTGGGAGCAATCTAATTTCCTCATGAACTGTGGGAGTTTAATTTCCTAACAGCAGAAAAAGGTGGCAAAAACTGTCTTTTGCATCACTCACAATGTAAATCCAAACCAAAATCACTTTCATTTTAAAAAACAGTTAAGCCCCCTAGAACATGTACTTTATTGTCAGTATCACATCATTTACAAAGTTGGGGCATTTAACAGCAAGGAAATGAATACTTAAGGAGATTGTAAATCATATATTTCCCACATAATAAAGTCACACACTATTCTTATCATTTATAAAGAGCGAGCCTATTTCAGCCTTAACTCTGACCAGGGGCTTAACTTGGCAATTACTTGTTTTCTTTTATTAATTCCTTCTTTCACTCCCTCCTTACCTTTTCTTTCTCCTGTGACCTTCTCTCTTACTGCTGTTATACAACACAACATAACAGAATCAAAAGTCCAGCTAAAAATGATCTGTAAATAAACAACTATGACCTTAGTTAAACTTCAGACTCAGATGATTGATGCTTGTGGCTATAGACGTACTAATTTCACTTGTTAGTTGTCATCATTCTTCAGACACTACATTTCAGACAATAAATGCACACTTGAGCACAACTGAACACATAGGAGGCTTGCATAATATACAACATCCCCAGAACTTTCTGGAAGAAATTAGTTGTCTGAGCTAGTGAGTAGCTAAATACATCCAGATCCCTCTTCTTCTCTCACAGGTTACTTTCCCCAATACTGGTTTACACATCATGGTGCTGAAGGTTCACTAATATTGTAACTTCTGATTCAGAGTTACCATTCACCACCACCATAGGGCTCTGCACTTTGACCATGAACCACTTACAGAGCACTAGGCTATTTTCTATCATGAAGATATGATACTTTAGCAAAGATGTCTCAGCAACACTGTGTTAGATACGCATCATCATGGTCATTATTATTAATGAGAACTTTCAGCTATAACGACACCTGTTTTTCATGGTAAACAGAGGTGAGCATAGCGAATAACATCCCATGAGTAGGACATTCAGGATAGATGTTTTGGTAGGAATGAAGGGGAGAAACTATGTGATGGACAAAGACAGAAAAGAAAAATCTTCCCAGCAGCAGAAAGGGGAGCAGAGAAGGAAAGGCAGATAGACTGAAGAAAGGAAAAAAAAAAAAAGTAGAAAAGGATATGAAGGAGAGAATTTGGGAAAGGAAAGAGCTCTCATCAAAGGATTATTTTGTCCCTTGTGCCAAATCAAAGAACACCAGAGAGGCTCTGGCAGATACTGTCAGTGCACCTCTGCTCTTCAGCAGACAGGGTGCAGAGGTATCTGTAGAGATGTGTATCTTCTCTATCCATTGTAGTAGAAATGCCAGAATTGTCTCCTTAACTAATCGACACAGCAAAATGAGTTTCTGAGGTAAGAGATCAGTGTCAGCCTCCTGGAAAAAATGACTTTGCACTCATAGTATCTTTCTTTGTAGTTAAGCCATTCTTACTGGGTATCTGTGTTTCTACCCTCCACCTCCTTTCAGACTAAAAATCTGTCAGGCCATATCACACATAGCTGAATCTTTTTCCATTTTTGTTCAAAACTAATAAATGAATGGGAACTTCTATTTTTGCACTCTTGGCATTGGTTTAGTTACTACTACAACAGGGAAGAGTGCATACAGTTCCACCAGTGGTCACGTTACCCTTCTGTTTGGTAAACCCTTTGACTTATTCACTATTCAGGAGCAAGAAAGTTAGTGAATGGTATCTTAGGAGGAAAGGATGTTTCCTTTCCTTGTTCAAACTGTGACCTTGAACACCCTGAAGAGACAATTATTACAGAATCGTAACAGAACTATTTCTTATTCAACAACAACAACAACAAAAAAATAGAGCTTACATGCCCTAAAATACCCCTTCCCACCTTCTTCCTTGTCTGGAACACAGAGTGTTCAAAATCTTGCCATACTTCCTAAACGATAGGTTGCAGTTCTTTCAGCATCCTTCCCCATCAATAAACTCACCTTTTCCAGGTCATAACTTTTGTTAGACACAGGCTGCGGTAAAGAAGATCTTTTTCATTTCAAGGCCCAACACATTGCACTGAACAAGTTCCACGCAAAGAAATGGCAAGCATGTCATTCACAGGAATTGTACTGGGAGCAGCGGAGAGCCCACGTTAAAAGAGATGCTCTAAAACTATTATTTCTACACTTTATTGAGTGGAAGAGGTGTTCAGGTTCTCTTACATATTAGAGACATGACTTCTGGTTCCTCGCACAACGAGAGAAGGGCAAAGAAGATTAAGTATAATAAGCCTATCATTAGGAAGATAGTCAGGCACGTACATGAATATCATGACAAGGCTACTGTCGTGGAAGTACTTGAACAAAGACAAAGGAACAAGAACTGAGAAGACAATCCCACATCTAAAGAAAATACTGAACACTGCTGTGAAGTGGCTGAATACCAGCTCTCCAATACTACCTCTCAGGGACTATTGCAGAGACTCTGAGATAGTCTCTAAGAGGGGTTTGGTCACGAACAGAATTAGCCCAGCTAGAGCTCAGGAAATGAGGTTGGGCCATGCTGGAATATGTGGGATTATACTTTATCTCTTCAGGTAAGGACATTTAGCTACTATTCTAAAATTATGTTTAGAGTTTGAAAATTGGGTTGCATTCTCACTTGCCACTGGACCACTCTTTTTGCAAGAATCTTATCTCAGCCATGTGCCAACAATAACATACTGGCCTAAGAAAAGAACAGTGAAATAAACAGTGCTTTTGCATTTGATGGTTTCTATGATACTATAATAGGAAAGGAAAATCCTGTAGATACTTGCAGTACAGCTGAGTCTTCTTCTATAGCTACCCTTCTACAAAAAAGGGTAGCTATAATAATTCTAACTCAGGGCACAACTGAGAAACAAGTTAACTGGAATGTTAACTCAAGTCAACTTGGGTGAAAAAAAACCCCAACTTCTTCCACGTGGATGAATTCACTCAGATGAGTCATTTCAGACAGACGATCTTTCCACCATCATACTGAAGGGGCCCAAGACAATTTTCGTAGCTAAAATTCATAGCCAAACACTATAAATGTCATCTTGATGCTTACTTTCTGCATGTATTTGAGATTCTCTAGTTGAAACTTTACAATTCAATGAGAAGTTGGAGAGGGAAAATGTGCAGTTGTCCTTCTGGAAAAAACTCAGGATTTAGTGTCACAGGATGCTGGGTCAGGAACTGAAGCCAGACGGAAAAGATTCCTGTTTTCACCATCCTTATTTTCTTTCCATGCCTTAGACATTCATCTTAGCTATGCACTGTGGGTTGCCAGTAAGGTTAGTACAGCTATTTGCACTGTCAAATAGCTCTTTGAAATAAATAGATAAATTTTTTAAAAGAGAAAAAAAAAAGAAAGGAAAAAAGAAAGACGTAAGTTATTGTTATCTTAATGGCACAGTTTAGATTTCAGCACAGTCAAAGAGATGCAGCTGCACAAATGGAAAGATGGCAAACAAGTATGCTGGCACAGGTGTGAATACAACCAGTGGGAGTCTCTTCAGAGAGTTTTGCAACTAACACTAGCATCTTTTCAAAATATGCCTGCCAGTGTGGTCGGAACTATAATGAGGTGGGAGCCAATCCTTCAAAAAAGACAATAAATACAATAAAAGAGGGAAAAGTAAGAGAAAGCACAGGCTGAACAGAATGGAAAAATATGCAGTGCAGCCTTATTCCTAAAAACAAAGTGAAATCCACATGGCAACTGAATGAGGCAATATCAGTGCAATGATCAGGAGAAGTCTCATGCCTATTACAAGGTCTGGACCCAAATTCTTTCTCTTCACTACCAGCAGACAGGAAATAAAGGATCCTGCCCTTTATATCATTAAGTGAATCACCAAACTTCCACCATTAAATTGCTCAGGAGAAATGAAGGCTTGGGCTGGCGCACACCGTGGGCAGAGGACTGCTCTGCCAATTTCCCATCCCAATTTCTTTCTGTTCCTTTCTCCTGCCCCAGAGTCTTTATTCCCATTGAGTACTTTCACACACCCTGTTTCTTGTCTTCTCTACATTCAGGGCAGAAGACTTCCCTCCTCTGCATTGCCAGAAGGTTCATTAAAGATTGCTGTCAGTTATCGTGCTCACTCCCACAGTGACCCACAGACCAACAAGAAGTGAGGACAGCAATTGCTGCATAAACGTCATGCTTTGCTGTGGACTGCACGCTGGGTTAGGGTACAGCCCCTATAGCCTAAGCACTAGGAACTGTGGGAGGCATGCCCAGTGAGGGTAAGCAATGTCAATGTATTGGCTGCTGAACGCAGAAAAATGTCTAACATGCAGACGAAAACTGTCACTCAAAATTTGGACACAGAGAGGTGGCTTTTCATGAGAACAGCCATGTACTCAAAACAGGGATTGCATCCTTTTTCAAAGCATAAGGAGGCAGCTATTTGCAAAGAAAAAAACCTACTAATATAATTGATAATGTGCAAAACCAGTTTTATTAAAAAAAACCAACCAACAACTTTATTCTTTTCAAAAGCAGTTGAATTTAAAGGTGAATAAAATTACAGGCAAGCCTGAAGCACGGCAAACTGCAGATTAAAGAACTGTTTACCAGCAAACTGGATCCTATGGTGGCTAGTGTCAAGTGACTACACTGTTTATAAAAAACAGTTAAGGTTGAAACTAAGGAAATCTGAATAGTCCTTTAGATTCCAAAACCATCCGTCGTTCTAAGACAACCTTTAAATGACTTGCTGACACAACCTCCATTCTTTGAAGATTTCCCTTCCCTGAAGAGGATTCTTTCATCTGTATGCTCCAGACTCTCCCACTCCAAAAGCTGATGAACGTGTACCCCCAGTTCCTTCTGAAAATGTTCTCTGTTCCGGAAGGTCTTCAGGGGCCAGCACTTCTGCTTGCAGGACTTCTTTCTGGAGGACTTTGGGTTGCCACTTCCTTTGAACAGATATGCCCTCTGTGGTTTCCTCCTTAATTATGACCCTGGGGTCCTAACACATCTCTGGAGCACTGATCTGTGAAACTCATATAGAAAAGTGCTGGAAAGTTGAAATGAAGCACGGCACAGTAGAGAGCCTGCCAGAGCTAGCAAGCCAGAGGGATTTTCAGGCCGGGAAAGGACTAGGAAGGAAAGAATAATTTCAAAACTAGGTAGGCAAAATAGCAAGAAGAGACGCAATTAGGTCATACAGGAGGAAAGTGAGAACAGACACTGAGGTCAGATCCTGGATCACAATCATTTGGAACTAACAATAGAGAAGGGATTCAGGGATTAATATCAATAAGTAGAGGACAAGACAGAGACACATGGCAACTTGCATTTTGAGCAGTCAGCCAGATATTGATTTTGATCACAGCAGAGGGGTAAGAATGTGGAGAAAAAAACCCCAACAAACAGATAAAAGGCATAGGTTGTGACAACAGTGATGAAACTGACCAATTTAGCACCCTTACTCAGCAGAGAAAAAACTTTCGCTGGAGCACGGTCTGTACAGACAAGCTATCTGGCTGCCAAAAGAGTACAGAAGCAAGCTCAGCTACCAGCTATATGCAGTCCACATACAGCAGGTATGCTGAATAAAACTACACCACTACTGACAGCCCCCTCAGTGGTCTCTCTGCCCACCTGGTGCCCCGTGTACTTACCTCTCAGCTGTGTCGGAAAGAAACAGCTTTAATTAGAACACAGCATGGGTCAGGAATGCAGGCGTTTTTGCCTTTTTTTGGGGGGGGAAGGGGAAGTGTGGTCCCCCCTAAGGATGCAGCTGTGATGCACTGAGAGAAACTTTGCAGTCTGGCTTTCACTTTTAAATGGATTCAAATGCTCCACATTATGACCAATGTCCAAATGTTCCCAAACTAGCTATGGTTGCCATCTGACTCAGTAAAAGAGGACTTTATAATCATAGAAAAAATGCCTCTTGGGACTACGTCCCTCCTTTTTCAGAGGCTGTTTTTAGGTTTAGCATAACTTCCACAGCCATTTTTCTTAGGCTACATGATGCAATGCAGCGTTAGGAAAAGGTAGTTGGGGACAATGATGTATTTATCAAGTCTAACGATTCCTAGTGGCTTTGGTGCCTGTGTATAAAACACCCTGTCACATAAGCCAAGTTGGAAGTGAATACATGATAGCGCAGCTTTATCTTTTGCTTGTAGTTGGTGCCTTTTGTGACAGAAAGAAACCCTATCATCTATAGCAGGAAGTAAGGCAGTCAAAATAACAGTAAAATTCACTGAGAAAAGATCAGAAAATAGATTTTAAATTTATCCTCTTCAGAAAAACAAACTGACACTGCATAAGGTTCAGGTTTTGTGCCCCATTGATTGCTATGTGCTTCAGTAAGGTGGCCATTCATGATTAAACATATTTTAATCGGAAGAGAGCTGACATGTAATTAGCATTGAACCAATCAATAAGGAGGGCTAATTGCTAGATGAGATTTAATGTCATCTTCAATGAATGTATATTTATGAATGTCAGCTGTGAGACGTAACCATCTGAGCTTAACAATGCTCCTGCTGAATCCATGGGAATGTTGATTGTGGTTTCAGTAGAGGAGTGACTTGCTAAGCGGTGAGCTGTCACCTGTGAAATTCCAGGGAAGGTGAGCCATGAGGAGGTCTTGAATCTGCAAACAGGAGTAAACAGTATGTTGTAATACACTGAGCAAATGATAATGCAAACTACAGGAAAAAAAAATACCGACAGGGAAAAGCTAATCACTGGCAAATAAGCTTTTGGAGACGTAAAACAAACAGGGAGGTAGAGAATGGATTTCCCCATTTTCTCCCCTTTAAAACCAATCAGAGGATGTGGGAAGATGTTAGTCACTAATATAACACTGATGTTTAGGGGAAAAATGAATGAACTTAAGGCAGAGAATGGTTTAAAGTGGAACATGTGGTTTTGGCTGTCTGCATTTTACTAGTTCTACTTTATAAGGAAAACAACAGTTTTAACTGCAGGAGCATAGGTCTTGTGGGTGAAAAGGAACTCCATGTTACGGTACGACTTTCTGCAAACCATTTATCTTCTAATTCTTCACGTCCCCATGAAAAGGAGAGTGATAGCGGCGTGCCTTTGTAGGACATTTTTGAGACACACCCCCCCCCAACATTTACATTAGTACATTGCAACAGCACTTCTCGCGTTGAAATTCCTTCACAACCCGCAGTAGATCCTCAGAGGAGGTCTGCTGGTCCGAATTTTACAGATCCTCATTCTAACTTTCACAGCGAGGAGAGCCGGCCCGCAGGTTCCCCAAGGCCGTTGCGGTGGCCCCCCGGGTTTAGGGCAAGGCGGCGGGAGCGGCAGCGGGACAGGGGCGGGGGAGCGCCGGGGAGGCCCTGCCCCTCGTCCGGACCGCAGCTCCTCCGCTGCGGCCGTTTCTTCCCCAAGGCGGTGACCAGGCGCCGACTTGGGCGGGCAGTTCAACCTTAAAGGACGCCCAGCAACGTCTGCGGAGTAACGGCCAGCAGACCCCCGCTGCCGCTGAGGCAGCTCTTCTCCCGCCGGGTACCCCGGCTCACTCCCGCGGGGCAGCCGGGGCTCTCGCACGGCCCCTCCGCGCCCCCGGCACCCCGCGGGAGCCACGGCCGGGTGCCGGGCACCAGCCTTGCCGCAGGCCTAGCACCTCGCCGCGGATCCCGCAACCCCCCCGGCGGCCTCCCAGCCAGGCGGGGGCGAGGGGGGACAGCTCTCGGGGGCGGCCGCCGCCCTGGGCCGGCGGTAACCGCGGGCCCGGGAGCTCGGGGGCCGGCGGGGCGCAGAGCCGGCGCGGCTGCCATTTCGCCTGGCCCTCAGCGCCGCCGGGCGGGAGCAAGGGCGGGCGGAGGAGGAGGAGAGGGAGGAGGAGGAGGAGGAGGG
>WHYT01012405.1:12146-122333 GCA_009806455.1 Tetrax tetrax | reverse complement strand
AAAAAAAAAAAAAAACAGAAAAAAAAAAAGGAACTTAGCCTTCCTTGTGGATTGCACTTTTGGCATAATTATGTTATTTCCTTGTTTTTGATCTTCCAATCGTCAATTGCAGAAGCAGAGTAGGACTTCTCCCTCCTGAAAGACATATCTTGGCTTCTGCAGATTTTTACACTTTTCTCTGAAGTGTCTGAGATAGGCCACTGTTAGTGTTGGGCAGCAGCTTCCATTGGACACAAAAAAAAAAAGAAAAAAAAAAATTATCTTCCTTCTATACTTAGAACAGGAAAAATGGATATATTCAAATCTGGAAATTATTTTCCCATGCCTGAAATTTTTAGGGAGTACTGGTAATCTGTGAACTACCTCTGGCTGCTTTGTGAGGCATGTGTTCCTGTTCCTAGGAGAGCAGCCTGTCTACCACAGGGCTTAGGACAGCAGTGATACCCTTTAAGCTCTCCTTCTCCTTTCCTCTACTGCTTTAGTTTGTGAATTTGGGCATTACATCAGTTGTTGAAGAGAGTTATTGTACTGTTGGAAAGTGTTTTGTGGTATGTGTACACTGAATGTTCATTCCACTGAGCTTGCATACAGTCTGCTTAGAGTCAGCAAGGAAAGAAAGAACTGAATTCAGTGATTCATGTAATGGCTATCAGCCTGCTTTTCATGAATTCCTAAATACATACATGACCATTTATTTCCCTCAGTTATATGCACTTCTTGCTTTTGCACTAGAATGTTCAAAGGGTTTGTTACTATTTATTTTTTTAAGTTTCTGTACTTAGTACCCTTTTGCAAATCTTATGGACTTAGCACTAGGTCACTGGGTTGTTTTTTTTTTTTGTTTAGAAAGTGACAGAAAGTATTCTAGAGTTATCCAATTCTACTAAGAAATCATGCTAGCATCTTTAAGGCTCATCTGATCATAAGACACTCTTAAGAACAAATTTTCATTCTTAAGAAAACAAGTGGGAGTCTATGTAAGAATTGTCTTCAACACAGTAACAAATACATTATAGCTGGGCAAAGATAATTTTCTCTTCTAAAAAAAGTGACAGGATGCAGGCCATTTGTATGTATGCTTGCATAAATTAGTATGCCAAGTAAAAGAATATATTTTTTAAAAAATCAATTGCATCTATTTTCTTCCCATTTTATTATTGGCAAAATATACTTGTGGTGGAGGGAGGTAAGAGAAGAAGACAAAATCAGTTTGCTGTAGTAAATTGTATGCAATGGCAGTATAAAAATGGAGACACTTTTTTCCTTCCTGTTTTTCAAACGATTGTTTTGGTTAAAATGTCAAAAATGCCCAAGGGCTTACCCTGTGCTGAATGGACTATGCCATCTGTTTGTGTAAGGAGTGACTTGGTATGCATAAACTGTTACCTAGGTGGTAGGATTCTCAGTCTGTCAGCTCTCCTGTCAACGGCTGTCCTTGTTGCAACTGTGACCCCTGAAGGAATTAGTTGCATGATTGACTGACTCCTGATGATTGACATCTGCACACAATTAACTCTTTAGCTGCAGCTACCATTGAAGGTGATCTCTATGCTTTTAATCTAAAGTACAAGTATGCTGTTATTTCCATGCCTGTGAGCTTGCACAAAGTAAATATGATTAAGCTCTTAAGTGGAAGTCAGACAGAGCTGTGAGATACAGGGTTTGCTCTTAAGTTTAGTTACTTTCAATCATTTGCAACAAGACTGTTCCTTGATATACTTTCAAGTAAAGAAAAAATCTGCTGCCCTTCAAATAGCTGAGCATCGCAGGTCCAGCTTCTAGTTCTCAAAACTAGCTTATCCTGGAAGCTTGTTTGAAGAATAGCACAGTTTGATATCTGCCATGAAAGTGCTTAGACACAGTGTCATTGAATTAAAAAGGACCATACATAGAATTGACACAGGTGACTGCTGTTTCACCTTTCTTCCTGAGTTGCTCAGAGCAGTGGGTGAAGACATCTCCCTTCCCTCAAGTGTTTTCTTAAGGTAACTCTATCAGGGGAACAGTAGTAGTCTAATAACTGTGCTTATCAAAAATTAACATATTCAGTCTTTGTGAAAATACAAGATCAGAAAAAAGCATCTTGGGAAAGACTTTGAAAGTTTATAGTGCTGAAAAGTGTCAAAAAGATCAAAAGATAGAGAGTAAATATAAATATTTTTTTTAAAAATCTTTTAAAAGTTTTTCTAAATCTAAATCTGTTTTCTATTATAACTTCAGATGTACCACAAATAAGTACTAAATAACAACGAAGTCTTTAAATGTAATGAATATCTACTGATAGCTTCTGAGTTATGACATGACAATTATCATCTAAGCTGCTAAATTCTTATTCTTCTTCAGAATTCATCCTGAAGACATTAGATATTAAGAGCCTTAATCTAGGGAGCCATTTTTCATAGTGAATTTTCCTGCCTAATTCATGCATAACCTGGGTTGTTTAACTTGTACCTCCATTTATATCTTGTTTGAAAGGCAGAGCATCTCATGACTGAGTGACTTTTATGTCTGAGGGCCTGTGTTTGAAGTGGTGAAGTTCGTGACTGGATTCCAGTTGTCTTGAGAGTAAAAAAGAGTATGTAGATTTGTACTCCATTTTTGGCACGCTTTCATAGGCATATAGTCAAAAGATTTCTTGTTAAAAGAGTCCTTATGGTAAATTTAAGTTCTGATCTATAAAGGGTTTCTGATGTACAAAGGGGTCAATGGAT
Source organism: Tetrax tetrax (assembly GCA_009806455.1). Classification (NCBI taxonomy): domain Eukaryota; kingdom Metazoa; phylum Chordata; class Aves; order Otidiformes; family Otididae; genus Tetrax; species Tetrax tetrax. Next base: position 119,622 of record WHYT01012405.1, on the reverse strand, counting down.
GATGTAAGTTGAGGGTAGTAGCCTAAATCCAAACAGAGAACTGAAAACTTTCATGAATGCTCCTTTCTCAACACACTGGCCAAAAATAGATCAGCAGCTTTTTGAAAAATGTAGCAAAGAGAATTAGGTATTGGCATGCTGGGTATAATGGGAGTTTATTCTGATTTAAGTGTCATTTTAGAGTACCTATTGGGATCCTAGATTGGTGAACTGCTTTTTGGAAATGCGGAATATTTATCAAGTCCCAACTGATTGTAAAAGCTTTGGCATGAATGCATCCAGTGCTTTCAAAAGCAAACAATATAATAAATACTGTCTCATTATTTAACCATAAAGCATCTACTAAAGGATTTGTGTTGCACTGCCATTAACATATTTTAAGTAAACAGTTTGGAAGCAATATGAAATTGACCATGTGTGTTTACAGTAATATTTGCAAATGAAATACTTTCTACTACTACTGCTTAACCATGTGGAATGGGGAAAAAATATTGCAGTTATTTGTGTTCCGGCTGCTAAATTGCATGTGTAGTTTTTTAACTTATTTTTTTTAACAATACCATGCACTTAGAATCGTAGCATCTTAGCGCATTTTTCCTGTTGGTTACAAATGACTAAACTAATATGTGGTTTCATATCCCAAGTTCTGAGCAGTTAGATTTAGGCAGAGCTTGCTGAAGATAGTACTTGCCTGCAACACGAGATGCACATTTTCATTCTGGCTCATTGGATGTTTTCTGCTTGGTGGTGGAGAATATATTGACAGCTATATCTTCTAAAACTAGATTCCAATAGGACTTGCATGCCCCAGTAGAAGTACTTTGTCTTTCTGCAATTTTTTTCCCCACCATCTGGAGGATGGTTGTGTTGGTTTTGTGTAGGGGGCAGGGTGGGCAGGCTACGGTGGCAGCTTCTGTAAGAAGCTGCTAGAAGTTGTTTCCCCTTTGTCATGTTCCCTGATAATGCCTCTGCAATATAAGGAGAAAAAAATAAAAGAGAAGATGTGAAGAAGCAGAAGTGGGAATAAAGAAGGGGAGGCAGGAGCCTTGTGGCCCTTGCGGCCCTCAGCCTCTGTCCTCCTGCGGGCCAGCTGACTGGACCTGACTTGGCCCAGCCCAGCTGCAAGAAGTGGAGAGGAGACATGAAGAGAACCTGAGAGGAGTCTGCCAGCCTGTTGTGAAGAATTTTTCTTCTGAGAGGAACGGCTGCAGATGCCAAGGTCAGTGAAGAAGGAGGGGGAGGAGTAATGCAGCTCCTGGCCAAGATTCCCCTGCAGCCTGTGGTGGTGACCATGGTGCAGGTTGTCCCCCTGCAGCCCATGGAGGCCCACAGAGGAGCAGAGATCCACCTGCAGCCCGGGGAGGGCCCCACGCTGGGGCAGCTGGATGCCTGAAGGAGGCATCATTTGTTCAGTACTCAACTTTTTATCTAATACATGTTCACTTTTGGAAAGTCTTCCCCACTTCCTCTCCGAAGTATGTTTATTGGAATCATTAGTACAAAACTATGTGTTACGTAACTCATTTGGAAGTAGGGTCTTTGAGGGTTTTTTTCAGACTTTGAGGATACTGATTGTTTCGGGGTCTGTTCTTTGTGTTTAACCATAATACTTAAACTGCTGGAACTCTGTAGGGAAGACAAGTTTTTTTTTCTAGTACAATGATATCTGTTTCTATTCATTGTTACTTGGTTTGGCTTCTTGCTTTACGTATGCAAGATCAAATGGTGCAGTATCTCTATTTTTACAGCAACATACCTCTATTTAAACAAGGTTAAGCATCAAGTCCTTGAAGCAAGAATAGTTGTTTGATCTGTTTGCATATAACGAGCCCAATTGCATGTCACTGGAAATGACTACATGCAATCCTATTGTAACAAATGTCACTTTTAACTTTGTATAGTTAAAACAGATTGGGCAAACAGGCAATTCATAAAATAGTATAACCAACTTTTTTAATTCAACTCCTTTTTCTAAGATTTTTAAGTCAGTGAAAGAATTTTCTGTTTTCTATCATATTCTGGTTTTGGATGCTTTCCAAGTACCAAATGGTATTATGCTGCTAATAGAGAGAGTATGCTTTTCAAAAAAAGGCAATATTTCAGCCCTACGGAAATTCTATCTATGGTTAAAACTAAGTAGCTTTTGTATAAATGGCAAAATTAGTGCCTCAATTTGCCTTCCTTCAGCATATCCTTTCAGTAAGCACTTGTAGATCATGAGTTCACATAGAGGCTATGGAAGAAATAGTAGTGGTGCCATTTGATTAAAATATTTCAAACCTAAGACAAAAAGACATGTCTGCCTCTGGAATTATTTTTTTCTTAACTATTTCTGGGAGGTATCCAGCTTCATCCACTGTAATGACATATGTCTGGAACAATCCATATCACCCAGAGCCACACAGATTTATGAGAGTAGGACTGTTTCAAAAATTACTTCTACTTAACTAGGTTTCATCTTCAGCCTTATGGTTCGTGGGATCCAAGCCTTTTCCTATGCTCAGGAGACATGGCACTGTTTAACTTGTCTGGAGTGTTATAATTATTCTTAACAAAATATGTGTTGGCATTATTATTTATAGAATTAAATTAGGATTACAGTTAAAGGACTAAACAGAACACAATTGAGTCAGAAACAGAGCTGAAAGGAAAGAGAAATGAATATTTGAATAAAATGTTTGAGCTTGTATGAAGGAATGTAGACAAAACAGACAATTCAAGGCAGAGAAGATATTTTCAAAGACGAAACAGCACTGAGAACACAGCGGAAGGAATGGGAAGATGAAGTATAATGCTTAAATGTTTTCTCTTCAGTGGGAGAAAAGAGCAAGAGAAGTTAGCTTATGTAGAAACATATTTTGTGTTAATGTGTTGTTCATTGCAGGTATGCTGATATTACAATGCCAAAACAAAAAATACGGAATCAAAAAACATATTTATATAACCAGAAAAAAAATCATAGTTCCTATATCTATGTCTAGACTGTGTTGGTTCTTTATTAAGCAAAATTAAATACTCTTACAAAAACTACATGTGTGAAAGCAGACAACTAACTGGTAGATAACCGAAAGAGGTTACACTTCCTCCTGGAAAAAAGAGCATGTTTTCCACAGAAAAATACTCCTATATTTGGCTTTCTTTACACTAGCCCTGCAAAGAAGACTTTGGAAACAACTAATAAAATTGTTAATTTTACCTCCAAGATCTATTTTAAAGATATTCATCATGGTGTCAATAGAAATATTTCTTTGATTGCACAATAGTTTGCCATACAGCAACCTGAGTTTAATTTTTCGCCTTTCTGGGACAATGACAAAATGTGTTCCTCTTAGTCCCAAAGGAACTAATAACCTTCTCATCGTTCGTATCCCCCTCAGTAGCACAGGTACTCTTTCAATCATACTAATTGTGCTGCATTTAAGTTAATAGTATTAATCACTGCTTCCAGTCTCTTCTTACACTGAATGGTAGGTTCGTTCCATTTCAGATCTAAAGACCCTGCTTATTCAAAAACCTTTCCCTCTCCCCATCAGTTAAGTCATTAAAGCATTACTTTGCCTGCTAAACATTTAGCTTACATGTATTTATTTGATCCAGCCTGGGATCAGAAGTCCAAGAACCCTGTTAGTGCCATGGTTTCTTTGAACTAATTGCATCTTCCAAAGAAACAGAGTAGGCCAAGAGACTTGCTTTGCCAATATAAGCCACTTTTTATATTCTTTGGGAACACTTCTGTCTTTCTGTTAGTGACTTTTTAAATTATTTGAATGTGCTTATATTTAACTGCCCTATGCCTACTTCAAATGTTGAATTAGAATCCCTACACAGCTTTCATGGTTTACCTGACATTGGGCTAAAATGCTATTAATGTTAGTAAGCTAAAATTTTAAATTGAGTTAAAATGTTATTAAGTTAAACTACTACACGCTCTGTAGACAGCAGCTCTTAGAAAGAAGTAATAAGGATAAGGCAAATCACAAAATTTAATAAGTGTGCAGGAAAGAATAACAGAGACTAAAAATTCTGCCACAAAATAAGATGAGGGGGGCTAAGAAAGAGCACAACCCACATGAAGACAAATGAATGAAGAATACCTGTCCTGGGGCACTGTTTTAGCAGTATCTATGCATAGATATAACTGTATAATACTGAACAAGCATGTGAATCTTCATCCTTCTCATCCTTGAGAATATGCCTTTGAAAATATATTGATAGTCTATTTATTTACAATGATACTTTATGAACGTAAATGCAAACTGACAGTAATGAGCAATTGGTGTCACTAAATCCATTTTTATGTAAATTACTGTATTCAGAAAGCTGTAAGGGTAGTTAATGAAGCTTGCTGATGTTCTTGTTAGAAATGCCTGACTTAGACCCTGATCTCCTCTTTAAGCCTTGATAATGATCATGCCTTCATAGTTTAATGTGTTTATTGTTTCCCTTCATGATACTGTAATTATAATATTGTCTGTCCTCTTTTTTTTTTTCTTTAAAGTATTTAGCAAACTGGCTTGCAGAAATAAAGAACTCTTAGGTTTATGTTTGGTTTCCTGTCTCCAAATCTAACGCTCTTTGTAGATCTAAGAAGTGCAAAATTATGGTCTTCCACTATAACAGAGAGAATTCTAACAGTTTCTTCATTATTAATTAAAAAAAAAAAATCTATTGCTCACCTTAAGAAGAAACTTTCTAGTCTTTTTCTTCTTTTAACAATGTTGGGTAAAATTAGAAATTAATTGTTGTGAAAAACAATTTAAAAATTAATGAGGAATAGGAAAAACTGATTACATAGAAACAGTGTGAAAGTTTTATGTGATATTAATTATAATCATGTCCTAGTTGTGAACTCACTTACCTCTCAATTCCTAACTCAGTGTTTTCCTCTTAAGTAGACAATGGCCTGGTATGGTAGGAACCTGTTTTATCTTCTAAGTTTTACTACTGGCGCAAAGCAAAAACATAGGGATATAATTTTTCAGCTCTGCTTCTCCATATAGACATAGATACAACACTAAAGGTCTCTTTTACTGGGCTTTTTGAGATGTACAAGTGAGCAGCATTACATAGAAGTTGCTGTTATATCATGACATGTTTATACATTTTTAAGGGTCCAATAACGCATTGGTAGATCAAGAAGCTGCAACTGCTTGCATGTGTACCCCCTCACCACTCCAGCCTTGGAGCTGTTTTGCAAACAACAGCAAGTTAATATGTATGTGAAAAGACCTTCAAGCTCTTTCTGTGGCTACAGTCTGTGCATTTGTTTACAAAAAAAAAAAAAAATAGCCTTTATAATACATAAGGAAATTGAGTTCATAAATACTAATAGCAGCTATTCTAAAAATACACAAATTTAAGGTTCAGATTAGGGCTTGGAAGAAGTAAGGGTCACGGAATAGCTTGTTAAAAAGTTTCTAATTGTTTTTCTTGATAGAAAACTTAGCAGTTCTTGAACATAGATAACTCGTATCTGTAGGTATTTGTGCTTTCTCAGATCTGTTCCCAGTTACTGGAGATGTTCTCAGCTCAGATACTGTGGGACACCTAGAACTGGTATGGCAATTTGCTTTCTTTTTCTCCACCAGACTTCTGCTCTCCTTCATTTTAAGCAATTTCAGGAAGAAACGAAGGAATTGCAATGCTGTGGGAGACTCCATATGAACCCTAGTGGAGGCAGTCTCCTCTCCTGTAAACCAGGTGGGCAGCAGGGAGATGTGCATTCCCAAGTTTTGCATTGTTCCCTGTCTATAGTCCAGCAGAAAACTCTGATGTTGCAAAGCAACCAAATTAACATCTAATTTATTTGGAAGGCTTCAAAATGCGTGAGTGTGGATTGAGTATTTAATATAGTAACACATTTTTTCCTGTCCTCTGTCCTTCTGTCTGTAAATCTGTCCCCTTGAGCAAGGTTTTAATGGAGAATAAACAGGACCAATACATCCGTGGTTCAAAAATATAAAGTTACCTGCAAAAGAATCAGTGAGAGTCTTGGACAACATCTGTGTCTTGAGACATCTGTGGGTACAATAAACTAAACTACTTGCTGCAGGTAGGAGAAAGATAATATAGAGGCATGGATAGCTCTGCAGTAATTCAAATTCATGTGTTCTGGTGGAGCTTTTTCCAGGATGCCTTTTATTCCTGCAGGTAGCTGTGGCTAACATTGTTGCTTATTTGTATTCAAAGCAAACATAAAACAGCTAAACTGCATCTGCCAGAAAATGCATTTTTTCTCCTTTCTCTTCCCATCCAAACAGTGGAACTTAACTATGAATTCAGCAGCCTCTTTGATGTCTGTTCATTTAGCAGAGTATTTTATAGCTCAGGTTAATTGAGGACATGGTCTATGGTTGCTTTAATAAGATTATGTTTATTAAATTGATTAAAGAACTGTTTGTCCCCATAATCAACTATGAGAATGTTGTTTGTGGTATTAGAAATGGATTAAGATACACTCAGCCAAATTAAACATTTTGTATAACAGGTTTTATTTGAGCAGAGTAGTACTGCTGGTTTTTGCATGTGCCTTTTTTTTTTGCTTGCACTAGTGCATGTCAGAGGGCAGCAGTTTCTGGATCTCATTTGCTCATTCATTCGTTGTCCTGTGCTGATCTTTCTGCCTGGCAACTGGAGGTATGTAGCAGCATGGCAGTGCCTCAGTGGTGGAAGGTGGGCAGGGATTCCTGGCTGTCCACAGCACAGGGTTGGAGGGCACACTGTGGGCAGTTCGCCTGTCCCGTCAGCAGGACCTGCGTGAGGATGCTTGGCCCTGCTTTGGTTGTCTAACACCATGTGGAGCCTGAAATTCACTGTGGGCAGGGGAATTTTTCATTACTGCTATTAGTTTGGTATCAGTCCTAAATTGTGGGATCAATTATGGCAGCCAAATTATTAGGCTCAATTATTAGGAAAAAAAGTTCATCATTTTGTTTAGAGCTCCCCACTTGACTTATCATGGCCAAGGTTTTACTTTTTACATCAGAGACTGTTTGTTATGAACCTTTTGAAGTCTTTATTCAGTACGATAGAAACAGTTCTGTGAAACACTGTAGAATGACTATGTATCATAAATATACTTCAGAAGTATGAAGAAGTGCAAGTGGCCAAGATTAAAAGATATCTAACTAGAATATTAAAAAAAAAAAATAAAAGCTAACTAGAATTAAAGAAGAAAAGCAGACTCTGAAATGGTAATCAGTGACTTTTGTGTGACTAAGAGCTATTGTGAGTTTCTCAGATAAGTAGAGAATTAAGGAGAATTTTACTTTCTACATTTTGAATATTTGCTTGATTAAAAAGAGAGTTTTCAAATTTATTGTCTATATATAAAACTAGGGGGCATGGCCATGAGATTTGACCTCTAAGAAATTGTAAAAACTAAGTAACTGGTGACTAAAAAGATCACAAAGATCTCTGTAAAAAAACAAGAGTGGATTTAAAGATCCTAATAGTACATTCTCAAGACTTCTGCATGTAGAACTCAATAACTGAAGTGGGACATGCATGGAAATCTCTCATGCCAGAGTTTTGATGTCAGTTGCCAAACAGAAAATGTCTCCATTCACTTTTATAACATTTGGGAAGCTGTCAAATTATAGTATTTCTAGTCAGATTTCTCAAAACTGTATGAACAGTATTAGTCTACCAAATTGTAGTCAACTCCTCATCTTTAGGCAAGGTGAGGCCACAAGGCAGCTGCAAAGCCTGAGAGTTTCCTCCAAGTCTGTCCCAAATGGGGTCTGCATAGAGCATTCCCCAGCCTGTCATGCGTATGCCCACACTGCCAAAAAACCTTATTTCTTGAGGTAAACACTGGTATCTAAAATATCAGCATACCACATATTGGAAGATGCTGATTGTTTTTTAAAGGTCAGCTGTTACAATAAGCAAATGTATCAAAGCCAAAACTTTGGAGACAATGAAGATATTTCCAAATTACTCCAATGTTATAAACAAACAGAACTGACTATGAAGGTAGAGAGGGTCAAATAGCATGGTTAAGTCTCTACTTTTTTTTTTTCCCCACGTACAGTTCTTTTCTTCCCAGTATGACATTCTCTTTGCCACTTGGTGCAGTGTTTTAATATTCTTTTTTTTTTTTTTCTGGTCAGTACTTTTCACATCCAATATTCTTCTCTACTCTTATACTAAGCTCCAAATTACTCAGGAAAACTAAAAACACAGACTGAACTGGCGTATCTTTTGCAAAACTAAAACCTCTTCCGGTGACCTTCAGAGGCAGAACACGTAAAGTTTTGGAGAGTCACTACTAACTGCCCCTCAAATATAGTGTTATTGCATTTTTGTTATCCCTTTTCCTTGTTTTATTGCACAGCTTTTTTTCTTTTATGTTTCAGTTCTTCAACATTCATCGTCCAGACATGAGAGCAGGGACTATGAGCTGGTAAGTGAGCTGCCACTCAGAAATTCTTCTGCCTTGCTAGCTGTTAAGCAATTAGTTTTTTTTAGAGTCCTCATTTATATAAGGTTTAGCTCTACTGGAAAAGTCATGAGCTTCTGATGTCTGAACAGGCTCTAAAATTCCTGTAATGTAATATGTGAATTCCTTTGAATTCTTGCTATATTATCTTATGTCAGAATAAATCTTTGTAGTCTGCTCTCTATTTTCCAAGATGATTAAACTTGATCCAAAAAGAGGATGTTAAGCCAAAATATTTTTATTTCCTTGTTCCTGTGGAACACACATGAAACATATGCTCATTACTTACAGGAACTAATTTAAATGATAATGTTTTCAAACGGCCAACATCAAGTAAACTTAGGGAGTAAACATCAGTGCAACATGGTAAACAAGCTATGAAGTGCAGCTGAGTGTGAAGACGATTACCAAGGGATAGAGTTTGTGAGTACTGGGCAAGTAAACCAATCTACTTTTGGATAATAATGTAATTTTCTCATGCAATATGCCAGATTACTTCTCCCTCAGCTCTGCTCTTGCTGCTCTCTTTCAGTAATATTATCCATTTTGTGTGTTCAGTTCCTGAGCCATTGCTGGCTACTGCAAAGGCCATCAAGCTGAATGTGTGTGCATATGCACACACACACACACTGCTGCTGGTATTAATTTTCGTAGTTACTTTTAGATGTTCACAAAATCCAGAGTAGTCATTAATTTGTTTCGTCAAGCAGAGGCCACTAAACTGCTTGTAAACCAGGGCACGTGAAGGGGAATTAATCTTTTCTCTCGGTAGCAAAGATATAAATATTGCTACAGTGCTTAATCAGAGGAACTTCTATTGTATGTGTCATCTTGTTTTAGTTTAATTTTTTGTAGAGTGTACTTAATTATTAGACTTAAAGGGATCTATTTATTTACAGTGCTGTGCATGATCTCTGCAATATCACATTTTGTAGCCAAGTGTAAAGGCACTGGAAAATATTACCAAAGGATTTCACTAGGTTTTTCTTGATACGTGTTTCTGCAGGGTCTCAAATTGGGAGTGTTAATTGAATCCACATTTTAAATGTTTTTACTTACAGGGGACACTTTTTCTTTCTATCATTGAGACAGGTATTTGTAAATATGTGCATTTATTCAGCTCTTTTCATCTGATAAGTGCATTGAGCTTTCAGTGCCCAATTATGTGGCATTAGAAGTCGTTCTTACCAAATTAATTTTACAGATTTGTGAGATGAGGCCCATGTACTCCAAAGAGATTGTGACACATTTGGGTAACAGTGGGGATTTTCAGAGCAATTATGTCTTTTTGCAGTAATTCAGCCTGAGTAACAGAAATAGAGGCAGTAGGTCCGTGATGAGATTACAGCCTGGGTCTTTTTTCATATTCTGTGATGAAAAACATTAGCAAGAGTGTGATTAAAATGACTGATGTACCAAAGCCAATTCCAAACTCTAAGTATTATTACCCCATAAGTATTAGCAATTATTTGCTAACAGTTATGGGGTACCCACCTGAGAGAAAACAACTTTCAACCTGATTTACATTTGGGATGCAGTGCCAGATACAGGAAAAGCAGGTAAGGTACCCCAGACAGCAAGCTACAATAACTAAGCATCAGCAGAAAATGCTGGGTTAAATCAGCCCAAGTAAAGAAAGCAAGACTTGCTTTTTCTCAGTTGTGGAGGATTCATCAGCACTCTTTATGTCTCATCTGGGAAGGAGTTCCCTCACAGATGTACACCAGCTCACCCTTGAACCCCTGGTTGCTTGCACCGTCTAACACACACGATTAATTACCTTTCATAGTAAAGCATGTCTCTCCTTCGCTGGTTGTAAATATCGAATTTCCCAAAGAAACTACACAGATCTGATACACACAGATGGTATAAGATTCAGTCCAGGACCAGTGAAGAATTGGTCTAACATTGCATCATCAGTCAAAAATAAAAGCAGGTGTTCCTTGCCAGTAACAAGCCAGGTTGCCATCTTTCTAGTTACTGCATAGTTAGGGACCATTTTTTAATACACTGTTTAAATATGTTTAAAAGGCTTTAAACTAGATATTGATGAATTTGGAAAGGTATTGCTTATAGTTATTTCCATTCTATATTTGTTTCAGATGGAGACATCCTGATGGTACAGGACTCCTCTGACTCTAAAGCTGAGAACTGAAAAATGATACCAGAGACAATTTTATTAATGTTGTGATATATTTCCCAAACTGCTTCTGTAATTGCATTGAGTGCATGCAGTGGCATGGAGTGACAGAAGATATAATAGGTATTTTATTTGTGATGATTTGTACAGGACGTGCCTGGCTTGTCTTGCAGTGTAACTCTCCCCAAGTCTATAAAACTTTACACCACGCTATCACCTCTCTCCTCTCTAAACAGAGTAAACTAAGTGTGTATTTAAACTTGCATGCACCTAAATTCTTATTTTGGAATTATTTCCCGTGTGCACCAAGAAGAAATTTATTTCATTTCTTTTCTTCCTTCTGTTTCTGCACAGATTAAATGACTAAACTCTGTTCTTTTTTTGAGAGTAGATCTAAAGACATATTGATCATCCAAAGAACAAATGAGTCAAAATACGGTCTGATTAATAGATTGTAGAATTCTAAGAACACATATAGCTCTTAGTAGCCTGAATTTGATCTTAAAAATATTTAAATTTTTAACAAATTAAGTGAATCACCAGGACACTAATCATATAACAGTGTACCTGACCAGAGCAGCATGGATCAGACTAGGAAACCCCAGCAATGGAAATCCTGTAGATCTGAGCAGTTAGTATTACTAATGCAAGTCATAGTATTTAATATAAAAATTTGAAAAGGGTGAAACTAAATACCAGGGAACAGACTGCTTCTTTAACATCCATGAGTCCTTTTTTTTCATACAATCTTGCTGCCTCAATAGACCTTCTGAAAATATTTTTGCAAACCCTGAATTTTGGCTGATTTAAAATGCCATGATTGTTCAATTTGATAAACAGTCACTAATATGTAAACTGTAGTTCACAGTGTGAAAACTTAGATTGTTGTTCTCTAGAACTTATCCTTTGGGATTAGTCAGTTATATTTTTAGATTTTGGGGAGGGGGAGTGGTGTTGTGGGTTTTTTTTCTTTACGGAAAGACCTCACACTTCTTGTTTTGCATCTACTGAGCTCTGACATTACTGAGCTCTGCTTAGAAGGCAGATTGCAGTGTTCTTAATTTTGAAGCTTCCTTTTGCAGAGTGGTGTGTCAAAAGGTTACAGATCAGGATCCAGCATAAACTGGAATTGTTTGTATTTTGAAATGGATTGTTTTTTCTGTTAAGAACAAATTTTTTTTTTGGTCATTGTTTTCTTGTTTTGGTGGAATCCAAAAACTCCTGCAGGACACTGCAGGACATGTTTTCTCTGTTAACTCTTCTAGGGGTGACAGGATAGTAATGCTTGCCCTGCGTTACTCAGTGATAGATGATTTCAGTTCATTAGGCAAAATTCCAAACCAAATTCCAAACCAAAGAAAGTCAGTCCTTGATCACTACAGAGATGTTTGTTCACCTTGTTCTTCATTCACTCTGACTATGAAAAATAAGTCTGCTTGGGAGCACACAGCAGTGTAATTGACTCTGTGGAGCAGCTGTCATATGGGTTTTGCTATAAGAAATCATATTAGCCTTCCTTTAAAACTTGTTCAAGGCAATAAGTCATTGTTGACATTCAAAATTCATACAATAAAATACTTTTTAAAAAAAACCCACACACAATATGGAGCTTGGCAAATAATTAATATCAAACGTTTGTCATGCAAATTATGTCCATTTTTTAAAGTGACTTACAAAGGAGAGGAAGGAATGTCAGTTTCTTACCTTTTATTCCTCTTTATTTTTAATAGGCTATCAAAAAAATCAGAGAGAAGCATTTTTTTTCTTTTCCAAACACAATTAAGCACATATTACTAGAAAATGTCTTCGTTTTCTTTTTTTTTTTTTTTAAGTGGAAATAGATGTGGAGTTTTTTTTTCTGGCAACCATTAACAATGCTGCCCAAAAAAAGGCCGTTTCCTGGAAACACTATTCTTTCAGTGGCTGAATAGGAGGGATTTTTAGTTGTGCTACTCTCAATTAATGTGAGTGCATTTTAACACACCTGTAGGTGTGTTTTTTCTGAGGTAGAGACTACAGTTAAATATGCTTCTCAGAGACTTATAGGACACCCCATGATAGTGTTGGATCTTGGTTTGCCCCATCTTTTCTTTATTTCTTTCAGCTGAAAAAGTCTTTCTTTTTCCACGGTGTGAATCCAGAAGAAGCCAACTGGAATTTGCCTCCCCTGAAAAATCAGGTCCCTTTGGTATAGAGTACAGAATATTGTTTTCAATGAGAGATACTAATCTCTTAAATATTCTTCATAGTAGTCCAAGATGAACAAAGTCTCTTTTCTACATAGACCACTGATTGGCTCTTGTAACTGGCAATAAGCAAACAGCAAAGGCAGTGAAAAGATGCAACTTCTCTATCTTGTAGAAATACATGGAAAGCAACGAAGAAACGAGACTACACTGATCTTCAGGATATGTAGTAAGGGTTGAGGAGGGCATTGTGGAATATCTTCTAGACTTAACTGCAAATAAATATTGCTTAAAATCAAGCAGAGAAGGGAGCACAGCCCAAATTAAAAACAGCTAGTATTTGTGTCCTCAAGTATGTACTTCTCATGACTACTTGGTTTTATTTTCAACTTGCCAGCTGTACCTCATAACTAAGCCACAGGGGCTGAGTGCAACGTGTTTATACTGATCCAGCTCAGCATAGGAAAAAGTCACAGGGTTCAGGGAACCTAATTATATCCTTATACTTACTTGTTGTTGTGGTCAAATATGAGGCTAAGTAGGACTAAACTGCAATGTGGCTGTCCAAAACAGAGCAAGTCTTGTTCTCATTAGAAATGGTCATTGTCAAGTAAACCCATTTAACTTGCTGCTTCAGTGTAGCCCAACATTCTTCAAAACATTCTTCCAGAAGGAAATCTTAAAGGCACAGGAGCAAACCATCCCCATGTGCTAAAAGACAAGCCAGCAGGGAATAAGATTGACCTGGCTGAGCAGAGTTTTTACTGGAACTCAGGAAACAAAGCCAAGTTTATGACCTTTGGAAGAAGAGGCAGGCCACTCAAGGGGACTACAAAGATGTCATGAGGTTACGCAGGGAGGAAGTTAGGAAAGCCAAAGCCCAACTATAACTTAGTCTGGCTACTGCAGTAAAAGATAATAAAAAATGTTTCTATAAATACATGAACAACAAAAGGAGGGCTAAGGAGAATCTCCATTCTTTTTTGGATGTGGGGGGAAACATAGTGACGAACGATGAGGAAAAGGCTGAGGTACTTATTGCCTTCTTTGCCTCAGTCTTTAATAGTAAGACCAGTTGTTTTGAGGGTACCCAGCCCCCTGAACTGGAAGAACAGGGATGGGGAGCAGAATGAAGGCACCATAATCCAACAGGAAACAGTTAGTGACCTGGTACACCATGTAAATGCACACAAGTCTATGGGGCCGGATCAGATCTACCCAAGGGTACTGAGGGAGCTGGCGGAAGCGCTCACTAGGAAACTTTAAATCATTTATCAGGAGTCCTGACTGACTGAGGATGTCCCAGTTGACTGGAAGTTAGCAAAGATGATGCCCATCTACAAGAAGAGCCAGAAAGAGGATATGAGTATGTCGTAGTTCAGCCCCAATCGGGACCAGTCTCTCTCTCGCTCCCCCACCCTCTGAGAGAATAGGGGGAGATGATATAAGGAAAAACAGCTCGAGGTTTGAGATAAGGACAGGGAGGAATTCTTAAAGTTACCGTCACGGGCAAAAACAGACTCAACTTGGGGAAAACTATTCATTTATTACTACAACTAGAAGGATAATGAGACAGAGAAACAAGATAACCTCCTCCACCCCTCTGACTTCCCAAGCTTAACATTATCTACCTTCCCCCGAGCGGCACAGGGGGGAAGAAGGAATGGGGGTCGCGGTCAGTTCATCATGCGTTGTTTTACGCTGCTACTTCGTCCTCACATTCCTCCTCTGCTCCTTCGTGGGGTCCCTCCCAAGGGCCACAGTCCTTCGTGAAACTGCTCAGGCATGGGTCATCTCTTCCACGGAGTGCAATCCCTCCAGAACAGCTGGCCCAGCGGGCCCTCCATGGGCCACAGCCACATTCAGGCATCCACCTGCTCTGGCATGGGGTCCTCCACGGGCTGCAGGTGGATCTCTGCTCCTCCGTGGACCTCCATGGGCTGCAGGGGCACAGCCGGCCTCACCATAGTCATCACCACAGGCTGCAGGGGAATCTTGGCCAGGAGCGGCATTACTGCTCCCCCTCCTTCTTCACTGACCTTGGCATCTGCAGCTCTTCCTCACAACAGGCTGGCAGATGCCTCTCAGGATCCTTTTTACATCTCATTCACATCTCATCTCCTCTCCACTTCTTGCAGCCGGGCCAGGCCAAGTCGGGCCCAGTCAGCTGCCCGGTGGGAGGCCAGAGGGTGAGGCCTGCAAGGCCCACAAGGCTCGCGCCTCCCCCTCTCTGCCCCTGCTCAGCTGCTTCACATCTTCTTCCCTTTTTTTTCCATTTTCCCCTTCTTAAATACATTATCGCAGAGGCATTATCATGGGACATTCTGCTATCTATTGGCTTGCCCTTGGCCAGAAGTGGATGCGCCCCATGCCCAGCCGAGTCCACTGAACAAAGGGGAGTGACTTCTAGCAGTTTCCTACAGAAGCTACCACCTTAGCCCCCCCCCTTACTAAAGAAAAGCAAAATAGAAGAAGTACAGATTTGTCAGCCTGACCTCAGTGCCAGGGACTGAGTACACCCTGAGTAAGTTTGCAGATAACACCAATTTGGGCAGGAGTGTTGATCTCCTTGAGGGTCAGAAGGCTCTGCAGAGGGATCTGAACAGCCTGGATCAATGGGCCAAGGTGAACTGTATGAGGCTTAACAAGTGTCCTGCACTTGGGTCACAACAACCCCATGCAATGCTACAGGCTTAGGGAAGAGCGTCTGGAAAGCTTCTTAATGGAAAAGGACCTGGAAGTGCTGGTTGACAGCCAGGTGAACATGAGCCAGCACTGTGCACAGGTGGCCAAAAGGGCCAACAGCATCTTGACTTGTATCAGAAATAGCATGGCCAGCAGGACTAGGGAAGTGGTCGTGCCCCTGTACTCAGCACTGGTAAGGCCATACCTCAAATACTGTGTGCAGTTTTGGGCCCCTCACTACAAGAAAGACACCGGGGTTGTGGAGCATCTCCAAAGAAGGGCAGTGAAGCTGGTGAAGGGTCTAGGGCACAAGGAGCGGCTGAGGGAACTGGGGTTGTTTAGCCTGGAAAAAAAAAGGAGGCTGAGGGGAGACCTTATCACCTTCTACAACTACCTGAAAGTAGGTTGTAGTGAGGTGAATGTTGGTCTCTTCTCTCATGTAACAAGCAATAGGACAAGAGGAGATAGCCTAAGTTGTGTCAGGGGAGGTTTAGATTGGATTTTAGGAAAAATGTCTTCACCAAAAGCGTTGTCAAGCATTGGAACAGGGAAGTGATGGAGTCACCATTCCTGGAGGTATTCAAAAGATGTATATCTGCGATGCTTAGGGACATGATTTAGTGGTAGACTCAGCAGTATTAAATTTACAGTTGGACTTGATGATCTTAAAGGTCTTTTTCAACCTAAACAATTCTATGATTCTTTGATTCTATAACATGGTAACACTTCGCAGTAAGTGCTTGCCTGCATTAAATAGAAACCAATGGCCCATTAGTACTGTATATCTTAGCCCTAAGAGGAGTGTAATTTTTGTTGTTCATTTGATTAGGTTCAATTTACATCAAGATTTAACCATGAATAATTTAAGTTTTCCATAAGCATTTTTGATAGTCTTAATATTTTGTTTAAATTACAATAACCAAATACCTTAATTCTGTGCACATCCAAACACATAAATGACCCCGTTTCTTAAAGTTCCCACTGATTCAGGCCCCTGTTGCAATGTCCCTCTGACAATACAGTGCTGTAAACTGCCTTGCAGCTGATTTAAACACTAGCTTTCTTTTGGCTGCACTTTCTAAAAATACTTTTCACACTAGGTTGCTATGTTTAGGACTGTAAAGAGGGTGGAGTGACTCATTGAAAGTCTAATTCTACCCATTTTAATCTTGCCTTCTGGTTTATACTATTTTAGAAGTGTTATTTGATCTGGAAGATCATTCCGTAACCTTCAGATTACTGCTGGGTGACTTCTGCAGAAAAGGAATTACCAATGCATTAAATTTGAATTAGCTTTGAGAAATCATGCAGATGTATGCACAAAACATTACAGCAATGCTGTCTCCAAGGTACAGCAGAATTGCCTTTATGCAGTTTTAAAGAATCACTTGAGCAACCCTTAAATTGCACACATGATGAAGCTGAGCCAGCATCTTTACTTGGGAAAAAAAAAAAAAACAAAAACATGCATATACACATACACAGAGCAAATGTAGCTTTGAGAGTTGTCTTTCAGGGAAATCTGATCACAAACGGACTGCTGCTGAGTGGGCCATTTGGGCTCAGACCTGTCGTATTGGAGAGCACTACTGCACATACTGCAGAAGTGTCACTTAGACTAATGATTATGAATTATGCAGAGGGTCACATCCTCTTAGTTACAAGTCATTTCCACAGTTTCCCTCTAGACTGCCTAGCCTAGTTCCATTTTTTTCCCCTTTTTAGTGCTGCTAGCAAATAACACAGAGAATGAATGCCAAGACCTTCATTTATTGACATTTTATTTTCTTCCCAGAACTTCAAGTTGGTAAAATGACTGAACAGCTGGGGGTGGGGAAAGGGAGCCAGCTGCTATTGGTAGAGTAGTAAAAAGCTCCCTTCAGTTCAGTAGGTCATTTAGCAAAGTAGGACAGTAGAAAGCTGTAGAAACTGTGTGTTTTGCTGCAGGCTTTGGATCCCAAGCATTTGTGTCAAAAACATCGGTTCTGCACCTTCCCAATATGGAAAAAAGGCTACAGTTTGACATATATTAAAAAAACATTGCAGTTTCAGAACCACTAACCTGACAGCACCGAGGTGCGTGACCTTCGCCTGTCTTAGTGCTGACCAGAAAATCTACTGCATAGATGAACAGGAGTGCCAGCATGGTTCACGGAGCCACTGTGGAGCAGGATGTGTGATATGTATGGTAAATACATTCTCCGGCGCAGCAGGGTATACTTTGCACGTCCTTGACACCAAATGGCAGCACGTCACGTTTGGAGGGCAGCAGCTAAGCAGCAAGCTGTGGCAGCCGGGAAGATGAAGGAGTGCTTAGAGAAGAGTGCATGGGAGGATGTTTGCCTGCCCAGGGACTTCGTCTTTCTCCCACTGACGCTGGGTACTAGGGGGAAGGCAAACAGCTGTGTCCAACTCCAGGAGGTTCCTCCCTCACAAGCACTAAAGGAGGAAAAGGATTGTTAGCTAGAAGGATATCTGCTGGTCTTAAAATGAGTGTGTTGCTCTCTAGCCTTTCTTTAAAAGTTAGTTAATGTAGTAGAAAGTGTAGTTCATCCTTCAGCATAACAGAAAGCTCCTCAAACTCTAACATTGTGACTATAATACTTTCCTGTAAATATCTACCAGTCTTGTTTTCCATTAAAACTTGAAAAAAAATTGTTCAGGAGGTGTGTTTCTATCTGTAGCATACATTCAGGAAAGAAAAAAACGGGAACATTTCCCAAAACTTTTCTTCCTTGTCAGCATGTGGCCATATTTAATATTAATACCTGGGAAAAAATGTTGCATAACACTCTAGGAAAAGTTCAGTCTTGCAAGATTGTCTAAAAAGTAAGTTATATTTGATTTATAAAATACTTATATTCTCTGATGGCAAAACATTTTTTTTAAAAAAAAGTAAATTAATTAATGCTCTCACAGCCAAGTCAGTTAAATGGTTTCCTACTCTTCCTACAGAAACAAAAATTTTCTTCCATCAGCAAAAGCTTGCACTAACATTCAAATTTTGCAATGTGTGCTCGGAGTGAATAAATGTGGGCTTTCTGCTCAGAGGATAAGGAGCACCTGTAACCTTTCCATATGAAAACTTGAGGGCTACTAGTTTGAATAGTCCACAGAATGCTAAATGTAAGGACAGAACAAGAGGCTTGCTGCAGCTTTTTAGCATCTGTCTACCCAAGGAAAACTTAAAAAAAAAAGAAATAAATATCAATTACCTCACTGGAAACATCATCTGGGCCTTTTTTAAGAAGATTTATTGAACACTGTTAAAAATGCTGTTGATAGTTAATGGTCCATCTGTGACTGAGCTTCCAGTTTCCCTAGAGTGACCAGAATGGATATTCATCCATCTTTGACCCTAAACCACCCTCTATTTCTCTTCTGCTTTTTAAAATTCTTCTGTGTTTCAGGTATTATTTTCAAACAAGAGTCCCAGGTGCTTTTCCCACATACCGTTTCCAACAGGTGAATGATAAAGACAAAGAATGCAACAGGCAAGTGTTGACCTGGATGGTAAAATAACAAGTTCCTTTGTCCCTGTTTTCTGCGCCTAAATCGGGCATAATCAATTTCTTGTAGGTGTCACCTGGAAGTAAACCAGAAATTTGCACAGATTATGAAGTATAGATGGAGAGGCACAGCTAAGTAACACGGCATTGCATGGTATACTCTAGTTTTTGAGTAGCTTTAGGCCTAGGATATACAGGGTATGCTGGAGATTAAGGGTCTCTGTATCTGGAAGATCACCATCTGAGATTTTTTTACTGTTTTCTCCTAGCTGCCGTGATTCCATTGGTTTAGAATATTTAGAAATGCAGCGAAACACTCTTCTGAATCTTGTTGTTTATACTGGCTGACAGAAAGTGCTTATCCAGAAAATACTTTTCATTTCCAGCCTGGATTTATTTTTTTTTTTTTTTAAACTGTGGAGTTTATTCCCAGCTGAGTTTCTGATCCAGTGAATAGGAATACTATTGACATGCTGAAAATACTGCATATTCAGGTTATGGGGTGACAAAAACATATGTGAGAGCATATAGCATGTAGTAAGGGATGGTGTGGTTATATTTATTTCCAGTAAGAGTGACAACAATCATGAGACCTTGCCCCCACCCCCCCCCCCCCGGCCAAATGTTCATTGAAAGCAAAAGATTTATGTTTTATTTTTATGCACACTGACTCTTTGATGCTGTGTTTGTATCAGGATACAAATCATGGTTATCCATGGTTATTCCAAGGGAATCCAGGATGCTGATATTCTGGTCAAGGAAATTAAATCAAACTACTATCAGCATTTGGCTGTAAATTTGAAAGAAAATATTTTTTAAATAAAAATAGTAAGTCTGATTATGGTTAAACGTGTGTGCATGTATATGTATATAAATATAGAGAGAGCTTAGTAGAAATCCCTTAACCATTGTTACTGATGTGACTTCTCTGTGTGTGGTCAGGTCATTCTTTGACTTGATACTGTGCTCTCCTTCACTGATACAATGCGAACTCGAAATGTGAAAGAAGAAATATAATCTTTCCCTTCTCTTGACAGCAGAGAAATGAACCGTGTAGTACAGAAGATCACTCTGATCCATAGTGGAAGCAGACCATTATAAAGTAATCTACTGAAGCCCTAACATTAGTTTTTAAGTACTTCAAGTTTTCTGACTTCTTTACTGGAAACCAGGCAGAATGTTGATGCCTAGATATCTGAAATCCTCATTAGCACGTCTGCCTATGACAGGGGCCTTTTCTTTCTCTTCCCGTGAAGTGCAAGGATTAGGAACAAGAGATCTGATGGAAGAGTAGCCTTTACAAGTGGGGACAGAGCAGCAGCTCCTCAGCTGTGTCAGACCTCTCGCTGAGGGAGCTACCTTGCTGGTGCTGCTGGATGGACGTAGTATCCCTCCACCACTTGCAGCCCCTCTGCCTCCCTTCAGCCCTCCACGTAGTCGTGCAGTGGTGCTGGCTCCAATCTGAGGCCATTCAGGGTGCAGAGGGAGAGCGGCCGTCCCGGGACGCCTCCCAGGACACAGGCGAGCAGGTGGGCGCAGCAGCTGGAGAGCAATCCCAGACAGTCGGCAGGTGGGTGGAGCAGCGGGGCGGCAACACCAGATGGGTGGCAGGTGGAGAGGGCAGCGGGAGGGCAACACCACTTTGTACTCAACTTGACATTAATTACACTTGTTGGAATCCAGCTCCCAAGGCCTTTTTTTAGGTGTTAAATTACAAATGATATTTGTTTAGATTCTGGAAATAGCTTCCACTAATGAGCGAAGACTTGGGAGGTGGTTGGATAGGAGAGGGGCAAAAGACAGCCTTCTCCCATCCTTAAGCTCTGAAACTTGAACAGACTTTGTGGGCAGGTATGAACTGGCAGTTCATTAATTTGCCCCTACCTAGGAAAAGCCTTTCGATGCATCAAAATGTTGCTGACTTTCTCAATGGCTCTATTGTGTGGAGTTCCGTATTGTGGTGTTTGCTGAGGTGCCCAGATGTTTATAATTAATTTAGTCTGATTACTTCTAATTACTTCTTCCTATCTGCATTATCTTACGTTTGTCAACTTGATAAGTAAGTGGCCCTACTATCTATTCATTTAGTTTTGTAAGGTCCCTTTGGACCTTCTTAACCTTCTCTATTGATGAGTAATCCAAACAATTGTGCTGTCTGCAAATTTTTTCCCACCCTTTTCTCCAGAACATTACTAAGGAGAAGAATTTCTTATCCCAATACAAAAACATGCAGAATTCCATTGCAAAGCTGTCAAGATGAATGCTGACCATCTCTTTTTCTTTTTTTTTCTTTTTTTTTCTTTTTTTTTTTTTTTTTTTTTTTTTTTTTTTTTTTTTTTTTTTTTTTTTTTTTTTTTTTTTTTTTTTTTTTTTTTTTTTTTTTTTTTTTTTTTTTTTTTTTTTTTTTTTTTTGTCTGTTAACTGATTTCTGATTCCTGGCAGTATTTTAACCCTTTGGTCTTTATAATTTAAATTTCTCCTGTCTCTTGTAAGGTATTTTTCAAAGCCTAAGTAAGTAATATCTATAGCAACTGCATTCTTGCTATTGTCAAAGAAATCTTTTAGATGAGCAGTATGGATTTTTCTTTCTAGAAGGTGATTTTCTGCAATGTATCTTGCACAGCTATCTCTTCTATAATTTCAATTACTTTTAATTGCTTCCTCTTTGTTTTCCTGATCTGAATTAAAGTGCATTATGTAACTCGGGGCTTTTTTGAGATGCTTATTTGTGAGTCCTTCTAAAATTTGGATCTACAGTCTCAGACTAACTTCTTACTCTTCAGTCCCACTCCTTGAAGGCTTCTCCCATTGGCAAAACTACATTTCAAATGGCAGTTTTAGTCTTTTCTGCTTGTTGTTCTCTCCAGAGGAAAGTAGAAAGATTAAGAGAAATTTATACGCCTTAAATATGCACTGGTCACAGCTACAGCTATCTGCGAGAAGAATAATCCTCTGATAGTATGAAGAAATTATAGATAAGGCCCATATCCAAAAGGATTTCACTCTTCTAGGCATCCTGTACTGCTTATACATGACCTTCCCGAATTGGCTCTATCTTTCTGTATTGCAAAGTTAGCAAACAGAGAAGGAGCTCCTTCACTCTTCTGGCTACTGGCTTCTGTGAGTGCCACATTTTTTTTTCATTTTGCCGCTTTTAGTCCACATGCCGGAGCACATTGAAAGGCACAGAGCTTCCTGGGTGAGACTTTCTTAATGGGCAGGTTGCTACAAGGTCTATTTAGAGAGCAGAATAAACATGGAAAACTCCAGGGATGAAGACACAGGGGAGGAAATGTACAGATACTATTTCTGTCTGCCCTGAAAGGGAAGTGAATTCTGCTTGTCCACTCCCCTCTGCCACTCCAGTGCCCAAACACAGGGCCTTGAATAGTAAGTAATATGGAGAAACCCATAGGAGCTCTCGGAAAGGGCAGAACACGAAACATTTGCAACATCCCTTTTCTAATCCTTCTTTCTTACTGCTCTTGCTCCCAGTTGTTAAGCTACAAAGGAGACAATGCATTGCACTGCACTGTTCCTAAAAGTTGGAGAATCTGAGGAAGAAATAAAGAAAAACCCTCACATGGTTCCATGTGAACCTTTCCTCTTTTCCCACTGAAGATGATGTATTTGCCTTTACCTTAGAGAGTGTTGTGGTTTAACCTGGCAGGCAGGTGAGCCCCACACAGCCACTTGCTCACTCCTCCCCAACGGTGGGATGGGGGAAAGAATTGGAAGGGTAAAAGTAAGGAAACTCATGGGTTAGGATACAGACAGTTTGATAGGTAAAACCAAAGCCATGCACACAAGAAAAGCAAAACAAGGAATTAATTCACTGCTTCCCATTGGAAGGCAGATGTTCAGCCATCTTCAGGAAAGCAGGGCTCCATCACATGTAACGGTTACTTGGGAAGACAAAACGCCATCCCTTTGGATATCCCCCACTTCCTTCTTCTTCCCCCAGCCATATCTGCTAAGCATGATGCCATACGGTATGGGATATCCCTGTGGTCAGTTGGTGTCAGCTGTCCCAGCTGTGTCCCCTCCCAACCTCTTGTTCACCCCCAGCCCCACTCACTGATGGGGTGATGTGAGAAACAGAAGAGGCCTTGACTCTGTGTAAGCACTGCTCAGCACTGACTAAAGCATCCCTGTGTTATCAGCACTGTTTTCCAGCTTAGATCTAAAACATAGCCCCATACTAGGTACTAAGATGAAAATTAACTCTACCTTAGCCATAACCAGCACAGAGGGACAGCTTTTGATGTGAACCATTATATTTCTTCCATTTGTCTTTTGTAAAAGCTATGCTGCGTTTTTTAATGTTCCTTTCCCCCAATCAATAATTTATGATCTGAGCTGAAGAGCTGTGATCCCTCCATTTCTGAAACAATTTGGAAAAGACAAGTGTCATAGTTTTGCTCGGATTTCATTTCTGTGCAACAGATGGATGTATCCAATTTTCTGAAACAGCACATCCCTTTTATTAAGACCATTAAAAATGAAACCTTTTTAGCTGGTGTTGCTTGACAGAATATGTAGTAGGAGTCTCTAAGTCTGCTTTCTTGGCTAGTATAATCTGAGCATGAATCACTTAACATTTCCAAAGTATTTTCATCCAAAGGTTTCAAAAGCTTTACAAACTAATTAAGCCTCACAACTCTATCTGCAATAAGTTAGATCATTTCAGTGCAACTGTTCAGCAGTTTAACTGTAAACACAGCATCCCATTTTAGGATATCAAAGAAGGCGACATTCCTTTAAAACCACAACACCAACAGAGTTAAGTGCTCTGAAAAGGTACATATTCAAGAGGGAAACTGGTCAGAATGAGGGATGATGCCGCACAGGAATGCTAAAGCCATGGCTACCAAAACATCAACCTTTCAACAGACTTTGCACATCTCTGGATCTGCTGTTCATCCCCACATCCTAAACAGGCTATTTTACTCCTCCTGTTCCTATTTGCATAAGGACTGACCATAAGAGGCATCTTGACCTGTTTCATTAGACAGCCAGACCCTAGAGACAGCAGAAAGTCACCCAAATGCTTTGACATTGGCTACCGAGCCTGGACTTGCTATCTCTAATGCCTCACTGATAAGAAAGACAAATCTAAAACATTCAGTAATACTTATGCTTTTCCATTATAGTTTCCTCTTCCTGCAGGCAGGAGATAATGGGTCACTAGTAATGGTAAGGAGCCAAAGTGACATATTTACATGTAAACAATCTGGGGACCAGTTGAACTTCGTAAAAAATCACAGACATTTCTAGTGACAAAATTAGTAACTGTGCTTGGGGCGCATGTATCTGCCCATGATGGCGGGAGCTCTTTTTTTTGCATCTGGATCTGCTTGGGGGTTTGTAGCCAGCATGTTCAGCAGTCTCCACAGCTCTTTCCCACTGCACTTGGACTAATTGTGGGTATGTGAAGCACATGTGCAGAGGTGGGAGCGCAAAGCAGGAAGGTCAAGGACTGTTCACCTGCAACCTGCGGGGGTTCTTCAGTAAAGTTAATTTACAAAAGCGCTATACTCAGGGCCCCCATCCCTCTAAGCCTTGGTAAGGTATTTGATTAATGGTTGTGGAAGTCAAACACGAGGAGTGCCCCCTCGGTTTTGAAGGTCGCAGGTAAATCCTGGCCTTATTCTGACTCCAATAATGCATTTATCTAAATGCCACATCTAAGTCATAACCACTCATCAAAGTGGTGACTAGGTAGTGCAGCAATTTCTATTGAAACATCGAGCACCATGTGATAAATTACATCTGCAAGATTTGTTTCATATGTCAAGCACACATTACTTCTAAATCAAATGCTAAAACATGCCTTATTTAGTCAAAAGTAAGCAGAATACTGTAATTTATAATCATCTTGAAGCATACTGCAGCGAAAATGAAAGCAGACTATTAAAATTTAATGCCTGTTTGGCGGAGTAGCACATTTCTGGCCATGTTTGATGCAGCATCGTTTTCTCATGCCGTTGTGCATGCACAAAAAGTCAGCTTTTGTTGCCAAGGTTTGGGGAAACCAATTGAAAAAAAATGATTTAGCTGTTAAAAGCTGACATCAGGCTGGAAAATTATTGTCAGCACAGACACTGATGGCAATGGCTCCTTTTTCCTCCCCTCACCCCCATCCGCTTGCTTTTAACAATTGTCTCTTGTTCTTCAACCCAGCTCCCTGCAGTACAGTTGCTAGCAAATATTCATTGGGGTGTCATCTCTGTTTAAAGTCTCGTCCTACACACCTATTCATCTGCGCTAAGTGAACAGCAGCATCAGCTCAAATTAAGCTGGCATGAAAACAGCCACTGTTAATAATTTCTGCTATGATTCAGCTTAGCTTGGATAACAGGTGAAGATGTTTCATAACGGAGGCAATTATAGCTCTGTAAGCTCTTTCCGGCTGCCTGTTTAATCAGAGGAATGGAGCGCCGTCGCTGCTGGAGCATGTGGCACGGCCAGGCCCAGCCGCCATCCGACCACATTTGTTATCCGCTGGATTGAGCAGGCTGCCTGTCAGGGGCAGATGCCGAGCGCAGTGATTAGCATGCAAAGTGCTTGGAAAGGCTGAGGTGAGGGGGGTGGAAGTCAACGCATTTCATCTGGACTTACTGCAGACCTCTCCTGCCAGATAAACCTCTTCTAAACCATCCTTCTTTCAGCTAGAATGGAAATTCATGTCAGGACACGCGGGTGTGCCTGGGCATTGCGTGTGCACGTGCATCGATGCCGTGTGTGCTGTATGTAACTAAAAATAAGATGACAGGAAGTGCAGAGCTCTGTTTCACAAACGATGACAAAATCCTCTTTGCAGAGCGGTAACAATCGGTGAACTTCTGAGATGATAATCAGGTCTGCTAGAGAAGTAACCGTTTAACATCTGCTCATTAAGATGCAGATGAAGGAGTGAGATGGCTGGAAATTAATAACTAGCAAAATATAAATGAAGCCTGCATATGAGAAATGTTAAGCTACTGTGATGGATATTTAGCAATTATTTTTTTTTAATTAAAGAACAATGTATTTCCATCTACTGAATCTCTATTGTTCTATTATTTAAGTTATCTTTCATGTCAGTGCCACATGGCTTGAAGTATATTAAAACATAGTCATATACTTAATTGTGTGGATTTGCAGATGGTTCATTTCCAGCCAAATATTTTTTTCCTCAGAGCTCTAAAGAAAATCTCTAGCAGTCTAAATTGAATTTTTATACATTATGATTTCCAGAAATGTACTTCTTAATGGTTTCTGATGTGCCTAAAGGCATGAATCTTGAACCACTTTCTTAGAAATGTGTTAGAGAGAAACTGAAAAATGCATTGTGGGTTGGTTTTTTTTCAGTTTGTTTTTTGTTTTTTTTTTTCCTGGTCGCAAATAGTGAATTTCAATTGTGTGTGTTAGCCTACTTTTATTACATTGCTGTAGTGTTTTCTTGAGCACTTGTAATAATGAAAATATAACAATGTATATTTCAGAAGTGCTTGATCACAATTCCACCCCATCTGCAAAATGTGTAGCGTATATTGATTTCCAGAAACAAAAGGCACGTCTGCTTCCTTTTCAAAGAACAGCCTTAGTTGCTTTGAAATACTCGAGGTTTATCTCTCACAGAAGGTAACGCTGGGACTGACCTATTTCCATATTCCATTTTTTTCCCCAAACACGACATTGAAGGATTCTCCTTTTTAAGGGAAAATATTTTTGCAATTATTTTTAAGTGCCCGAAAGATGATATTGGTTGTGAGCTTATATCCATATTCAAATTCTAATCTCCCCAGCAAGTAATTGTTTTATTCAGTTCTGACAATGTTCTATCTATTGTCATCTTGGACTATATTCTGCATGCTGTCTCTTCCCCTGACAATTACTGCTGTTCTTATCCCTGCAGCCTTTAAAAGCTCTGTGTAACATTAGCCTATCTAGCCTAGTGAAAATGTCTTTACAGATTAGTGTAATGTTAATACTGCTGGCTCCCTGCTTTTGACCTGAAGTGGAATATATTGCTCTGCTGGAGCAGATGGAATCAGGGCTTCATTGGGAAACGGAGATTGCTTGGCCGCCCGCCAAGAGCATGGGGCTGGCGGCGGCGGCTGCCCGAGCCCCCACCACCGGGAGCGGGAGAGGCAGCGGCAGCCGCTCTCTGCCCTTGCAGAGCAATGGGAGGGGTGGGTTGTGTGTTTGTGTGCAGGGGGAAGCATCGCTTAAATTTGCTTTGGATCAAAATGCATTTAAGGTTGCTCATCCACAGATGCTTACATGACATTCTAGGAAGAGACAAACCTTTCTGTGAAAATGGAAACCTCCTTACTCTAGGTTTTTAGAAATTCAGGGAGGGAGGGGTGGCTTTTTAAATGGAAAATGTGAGACAAAGGAAGTATAAAACCCAGAAAACAAAGTTATGAACTCCTAATAACCTTCTGAACGGATGTAGATTGGGTCATAAGGACAATTTAGCATGAAGTTCCTATTGCTTTGAGTGAATCAAATGTATTTCTTTTCCATTGTACTTTTACCAAAATGTTATGATATCCCAATGAGAAGTATTTCCCTAAAATATTTACTTTTAGACATCCTATGAAGCTCATGTAGTGCTAAAAAACAGAAATGGATGGAGGATTAGGATAGGTACATCTTCCACTGCATGTTGTGTGTAATTCAGAGATTAAATACATTAATAGCAACATGTGCATTCTATTATTATTACACCAAACAAATCTTTCACTGAACATCCATATTAAATCTATCACCTCGGATTTCTACCTTTTTTCCCCCTCTGCAATCATATTTTTCTCCCAAGTACTGCATTTCCCTAGCAGTAAAACATATGCTGTTTTCTGCCTAAGTAGATGGATAATGTAAGCTGTGATGTGAAGGGTATTTTTTCTTATCATTTTCTTTTTGAGGCTGTAGTTATAGTAACATATATGTGCTTTTATCTGTGATAAGAACTACCATCTGGTAGCTAAATATGCACAGCTTATTGCTTGAAGTGCTTATACACATTGTGAAAACACACAGCTTTTGTGTATGTTAGGATACTGCCTATATGTATTATTAATAAACCCATATATTAGATATTTGAATACATCAAATGATTGTAAAATAGAACAGCGATTTTCTACAAGAAGGATTAGGACTGGCACGTTGCCAGGTGTGTATTTATTCCAGCACTACTATTGTGACCTTTTAATATCATATTGTTTGCAACCTCTTCCAAACGATAATTGTTTGAGGGGGAAAACGGAGCCTCTTTGACAAAGGAAAAGGCCTTTGTTATATTCGAGGAGCTGAAGCTTTCATCGTTGGTATACCAGATCACAAAGATGTGTGCTGAATGTGTGCGAGCAGCAAGAGAGACAGAACATATAAATTTGAGTTACTTTGACCTTTAATCCAGGAGACCAAGAAGAGAAATGCACTAGGAATGCTGGTTTGTTGCTGTCTGGAGACTGATAAGCTGTAATAAAGGTGCACTCCGTTGCAATTCATCTAAAGCTTCCATTGCTATCATCCTCTTTTTTCGATTTTTGTTACCTCAAGTACTTATCTAAATCCCTTTCAATGCCAGCTTGAATGCACTTTGTATTCTCTCCAACTGTGACTGGTGCTGTCCGTGTGTGACAGTGTGCTTCAGCATACACTCTTTCCCCTTGTTTGACAAGAGCCAGTGCCAACACCTAATTAAGGATAAGCTGTGCAGCTCTCTACTCTATCTTTGTCAACTGCTATGTTCCCAGCTTTCTGCCTAGTTGAGCTTTTATGACAAGAGCAACATTTCGGGTTCAGCCCACTTCTGGCCTCTCAGTTCCCCACACGAGAACTAAATGAAACTTAACTCAGCTGGTGATTTTAGAAACATTTATGGTAACTAAATCCACAAATCTCTTCTGTCTCTTTCTGAAGTACGTGTGTTTGTATGTAGATCTGTCTCTTCACATCTATATAACTAGATACATATGCACATGTATATCTGAACACAAATTGGACATTTTTCAGATTTCCTTTTGTCTGGTTCCTGCCCCCAACCCCAAACTGTTTCCTAGGAAATAATCAGAGCTGTTGGGACAGCATTTTTCTTTTGCAAGTACTGTATCTAAAAATCTTCAAGGACACTAATTTAGCAGGACAGAAAACCACTAGTTCAGACTCCTGTCGAGCTGTTTGAAGGATTTTGTCTCAATGATGTATTTAGGTCACAAAGCAACAAACTCTTTCAAAGGGTTAAGCATTTGATAAGCTTGAACATCAGATTAACATGACTGATAGGTGACTACCAGACAGCCCATTAAATGAGTACATTCAACAATTTTGTGGGGAGATTTAAGTATATGTCTGTCTGCATAACTGAGTGAAATTACTTTAAAGAGCAGATTTAATTTTTTTTTTTTTTTTTCCCACATCCAAATTCTTGCATCCAAATTCTGATCTGAGTTTCACGTAAGCCTACATAGCTTGCCAGGCACACAGCAAAGGAGATACAGTGGTGTAGCTCAGAACAGAGTTTGATTTACTGGTCAAGTGGTAAAAATCACTGAAACTTCTAGAAGAAAATGCTGGCTACCTAATGGGGACTTCCTTTGCTATTAAATACATACTTAACTGAAGCCAAAAAAATGTGGTTACTGGCTTCAGTGTTAGAGATCCTGCTTCTTGCGTTGTTAATCTGACAAGAATTGGAGGGAATTTGAGTGTGAATTTCTGTCGGGAAGTCCTGAATCTTAAGTCTGTGCTAATTCTAACTGAAAATCCCACCTGTAGGGACAAGGATCATCTGAAAAACTACTTACAACATTCAGGACACATATAAATAGTAAGTAGAATCTGGACAGCTCTTCTAGTTGTACTTCACAATTTGGCCAGCTCCTAGTTTTGAAAGCTATTTAGGACCAATTTCCTTTGCAACTGTGAATTTGTCCCTTCCTTGAGTTTTGCCAGTGAAAGCAGTCTCTGAGTGGCTCTGGTTTTAAGATCTTCCAGCTAGATCTGCTTTTGTTTGCCATCCTTACTGTGTCATTACGCTGAGAAAGAAGAGAAAGAGGTTGTCAGGGAGCCAATTCTCTGTGCAGCTCTTAGCTGTCTTGTTGAACTTGCTTTGCATTTGTGTTGAACTGTTCCATAGCTGATTTCCCAGTACATGAGAGAAAAAAATAACAGGAGTATTTTATTTACATTTTTTGACCAACAGTGGGTAAAATCATGCCAATAGCATCTCTGCTGTACTTCATAAAGTGCATAAAGACATTGCCTTGTCATTGATGTAGGCTCTGACAAAACTAGCCTAAACACTTTTAATTTCTTGGGTGTGACAATGAGTGCTACACATTACAGAGGGTTACTCTCTGCTTTAAAAGCAATATTTCCTGAGGAGCAATTTTGTGGAAAAGCTGTTTAGGAACCAGGGGAGAACAGAGAGAGTACACTTTACTTGTTATCTTAATCTTGCTTTTATTTATTTATTTATTTTATGTTGAGCAGCTCCCCAGCCAAAACAGCTGGAGGCTGAAAGTTAAAACCTGGCAGTGAAGGAGTTCATAATGGGCAGACATGCACTTTGTGTGTTCCAGAGAAAAAAAATAGATTAGATTTGGCTAGGTTATGAGCCTTGGAAAATCGCTCTTCATGTGAGCTCAGTACATTTAACAATGATAGTAAAATTAGTTTCAATCATGTTAAATTCTGGAAGTAACATAAATGAATTTCAAGAAATTTGCTCAGGCAGAGCATGGAAAAGATATAGTACTGCAATGTGTGGTACCTATCTCTTTCGAGTTAAAAAAAAATCCCAAACAAAAGAGATTACATTGTGCTACTTGAGAAACAAGAGTGTAGACA
This sequence comes from Tetrax tetrax, assembly GCA_009806455.1. NCBI lineage: Eukaryota > Metazoa > Chordata > Aves > Otidiformes > Otididae > Tetrax > Tetrax tetrax. The sequence goes on along the minus strand of WHYT01012405.1, from coordinate 88,815 downwards.
CATGATAAGATGTTAATTTTATTCATTACACCACAATTATGAGAAAAACTAGGCTGGTGATCATCTTTGGTCCCACAAGCCTGAATGTTATAACCTTTCACTGCTTTACTGCTTTCCTGGAACAGTAGGTACAAATATCCTGCTGCTGCTCACTAAAAATACTGAGAATTTTTATGCCCCATTCTGCTTGATGTCTGCTAGGATTACTGCAGCAGCCCATTGTGTATTACAACAAGCAGCCACTTCATCTGTTTTCCCACAATGCAAACAGGCGCTTATAAATTGACCTTGGATTCTAATGCAGCTGAAGGGTGTCGATTATAAAGATCTTGAAGCATATGTCTATATTAGTAGCTTTCCGCAGAACTGGCCTGAGTATTTCACACAAGTATTTAAATCTAAATTATCTTCCCCCTCCCCCTGACTGTACACCATCATAACGGACGTGTGAAGAGTTCAGCTACAGTTGCTTTGCCTCAGTGTTTCAGTTCAGTTACTGCAAGAAAATTGCTAGGACGAACACTGCCATTGACTTGTGATGAGAGCTAGATTCCTCCTTGTTCAAGCTATTTCTAAAAGCTATTTTAAAGGCTTTGGAAAATGTTACCCCAAGGAGACAACAGACTTATCAGCTTTTCTGTGCATACTCACAAAGATGACCATAGAGGAAGAAAGAAAAAGCATGGTTTGAGGGTTATCCACACAGCCTTAACTTTTTGCCATTTCTAAGGTGTAGCTGCAACACATCAGTATGCTTTCTGTACGGACACTGGGCACCTGTGGGAGTGTACACTCAAAACAGGGCAATCTGAGAAGATCCCAGTCTGGTTGTTCCCATTCCAGTGCAGAGAGAGCAGGAAAAAATACAAAAACCTGGTCACAGCAAGAAGTCCTAAGAGCTGTAAGCCAACAAATTCAGGCTGTCCTCTACAAAAGGCAGAGCACGGCATCAACAGTGCTTATGTCACAGGCAGCACCAAATTCGAGGCCAAGATAGAAGCTATTTTCTGGCTCTAGGAAACTGCAGTGAGCAGCTATGTATGTGCCTGTGTGCTCCTGTGTATGCATACCTATACTTTACACATTTGGAAAATGGCATTCCTACCCTGCTCCCAGGGCAGCATATGCGCGCGTTGGATCTGCTCCAGCTTCCCCCCCCGGGGGTTTCCTTTGAGGTTAACTTAAATAACAACAAACACGCCTGCCAAATTCTGCCTTGGAGCTTGGCTGCTTCTGGGGCTGCTCTCTGCAGGACCTCCTTTGTCCCTGTCACTAGTTTCCTGTGCTCTGGAGAGGCATTCACAACTTGTCCCACACCCAGGGCTGGCGCTAGAAGGATCCACCTGCTTTCCTTGTTGACAGACCAAATATCTCTGCATCGTCTGAGAAATCCCTAAAGCTTGACCACAGGAGCGAGCAAACAAAGTAGTTTGGCACTTGGATGCAAGGTATAGGTGCCGCTGCCTTGTTTACGAGGTGCTAGGAAGTGTTTGTACACCAAGCCCCCTGCCTGACAAAATGGGGCTGGGCGAGACTGAAGCAGACAGAGTTTTCTTGAGTAGCTGATATGTGCATTTGTGTGTTAGCGGTTGCCAGGCCTTTTCATCTCCGCGGTGGTGTTTGCTGGCTTGGATTTGCACAGGGATCGGATTTGCTGTTTTCAATCCCGTGGCACCTTTCCTCTAAGGCCTTGCCCACTTCAAAACCCTCCTCCTGTATCCGCCTGTGCTCCAGCCTAGTCAGAAGTTGGTCATTTAAGACAGCAGATAAGTCACTCAGATGTTTTACATGACAGGGTGCAAAGAGAGCCGTGACTTAGAAATAGAGAGTACTTCTCAATATACCAGCTATTGTTCTTCAGATCTAATGTGTCCGTAACTGCGAAGCAAACAGTAATAATCCAACCGGAAAAGCCATGCACAGCATCAGTTTCTTGTTTTTGTTGCTTCTGTGGAGGAGCATGATGAACAACAAAAAAAAATTGTAGCTGAAGGTTTAATCTGCTTTGGTTTACTTTTGGTAAAATGTGTATGTGCATTACACATACCAGTGTGAATGTTAAAGTCCTAGTATGGCTATAAAAAAAAGAGTTGTTCCAGGCTATGGCATGTTTTTCCTGCAGTTTGTGTGAGAAAGGGGGCCATGTATATGTCTGAAGTCCCGATACTGACACTCTTTCTGATTTTTATCACTGGACTCAGGAGGCAAGGATGCCATTATAATTCTTAAAGCGTTTTGACTGATAACAATGGCTCCAAGCATGTAGGATGAGCCTCCAGAGAAGTCCAGCTAATGTTATTACATTTCTTCACATAATAGCTGATCTAACTTCTTTTAGCTTGCACACACTTTGGCAGTACTCTTCTACAAATACACTAGACTTAGAGAACATCCCAGATCTCCAAACCTTCCCTAATTGAGGTTAAATGTATTCTCTGCTGTAAGCACACGTAACTCTCTTTAAAGGCATATAGTGTTAAATTTCCCTCCGTCTGTTGCTTAGAAGACAAAAAGATAAGCTTGCTTTTGCTTAGGGAAAAAAAAAAAAAAAAACCTAACAGCATTTCATTATGGTAACTTGGTCAGAGAGATGTAAGTTAGTTTCAGCTATAGCAGAATCTGATGTCAGCCTGGTAATTACCAGGCAGAGTCAATAATACCTCTCCTCAGTATAATTGCAAATCAAGTACAACCATGACCAGAATTAAATTGCTTGAGAGCAATCAATAGAAATCTCCTGATTGCATTCCCTGGTGTACGCATCAGATATAAAAAGGAAAACTCTCCATCCAAGCAAAAGGTCAACTTTATGAATGAAAACTGCAGTATAAGGCTAGGAAGAAGTCTGTCTACACAGAAGCCTCTTGGTTAATTCTGGATAGAGGTGACAGGCCTGAATGGGAAGATGTATATTTTAAAGGATAGAGGCTATGCCTACATGAACAGTAATTTGGTGCAACTGGAGTGGAGCAATAGATTCATGTAGCTGATGCTGAGTTCCTAATATTTGTTCCCTCTGTGGTTTGCGGCTTAGTCAGACTACATTTACTCTGCTTCCTCAAACCAAATATTCTGACTACACGTGGCTCAAAGCTGTCCGAAGCACCAATCTTTGACTCAGATGTCTGTGTTCCTGTGACAGGCTGGACATCACTGGGTTTGCACCTGGAGTGGAACTTCTAGCTCAGCTTCCTCAGAGCAGAATGTAGTTCAAGTACACCAAAACCACTGTGAGGACAAAGCAAGGCATCGTAAGTGGAGAAGCTCAAGGGATTCATTTTGAAACCTCACTGTTTCTTGAATAAAAATAGTATTGCAGATGCAGCCAAAGATTTGCTCCAGAAACCTTAATTGTTGTTTTCCTAGGTGCTTAGGACCGTATCCTTCTCCTTTTTCCTTCCTCAATCACTTTTCCTTGTACATAAATCCCTGAATAAACACATTGCCTTAGGCGCCATGTAATTCTTACCACTTGAGTTTTTCCCACGAATATTAAACAAAGAGATATCTAATGACTTTGTAGAATACAAGATTAATTTTACTTATCAGTCTGATAAACTCTTAGAGGCAATGGATGAGCTTGGTGCTGATGTCGTAAGTGGGTTCTTTTCAAAAAGAAAAAAAAAAAATGCTTTTTCTGTATATGCTTCAGGAGTGGAATATAAGCTTTGAAAAGCGCTGAAACCAAGTCTTTTGAAACTTCAACAAAACTCGGCACCTGAGCTGTGAGATCCCAGCTGCTTACTCAGGACTCTCAAAAACACTGTGGAAAACAGGCACCTAATAGCCTCTAATTCCCTTTTAGAATCTGCCCCCAGTTGCTGAAGGGGCCACAGGGGAGGGTTGTTAAATTCTTTTTTCTTTATATTTTCTATATTTTCTCCATTTATATTTTGGATTGAGTAAAGTGGCAGCTGTTATGCATTCTGCCTGCTACTACATTTCCTTTTGGAGTTTTTTTCTGCAACGGATTAGCTTTCTAAAATGGAGTTTTCTGAGAAATCTGCTTTAGCATGAAATTGTTAGTTTTCTCACTACATCAAATTATGCTGCCTACACCATACACAACACAAAATAAATAAACCTGCACATAGCTGCGGTGTTGGAAACATCAAGAGAATTTTTGCTTAGGTTGGGCTGGCAGAAAATGTTTTCTTTCCAGTGTAACTCTGTCTTTCATTTGACATGTCTTTTGTTGCGAGTTTATGAGCCAAATATTTTCAACAGGTTCCAGATTTAAATATATATAGAAATATTTTAGATGCCTTCATAATTCTATAAGTGGATAAAAAGTTATATGCCCCATGAGAAAGTGTTTTGTAGAAGTCAGTATAAAATTCTATTCATCGCTCAACAGAGAAAAAAGTGTGACAGGCATTGCATTTGCATTATGGTATAGATTAAAGTGCTGCCATTAGAACAGCATAAAAAGGCTGTTAAATAGCTGATAATTTCATCGTGTTGGAACCAACTGTAGAACTACAATGCAGTTGCATTAGTACTGTAATGCTATGAACATTTTCAATTATGACGCTTAACCTTACTAAGAAGCTGAAATGAATGCTATCAATACTGTGTGGCAGGGAGCAGCACAAAAGCAGCCCGCTCTTCTCTCCCTTTGTCTCCTTCCCTTTTCTCCCTTCTTGCTACAGTAAGGGAAACGTGTGGACTCTTGCCCACACTCTTTCTAAATCACTCCGGCAATTGTTTCCTGCAGATTAATTTGTAATTCTGTATCTCAAGAAGAAGGAAACGTGAGCACGTTCCTCCCCCAAGCCATTTACAGATCTGGGTTTTTAATGTATTCCAGAGCAGAGGCGGAGGGACTGACACATGGGGAAGGGGAGGGAGGCAGCAGCAAAGGTGACGCCAGAGCGTGTCCTCAGAAAAGTTTTTCTTTGTATGCCAAAAAAAACCCACTTGCTTTACGCAATGCTTACAGCTTCCTTGCTGTTTTCTCTTGTGCAAGAGAGCTTACATAAAAAAGCTGCTGGGGGAGTGAGCATCTGTACACAGTGTCCGTACATACGTGGGGCCGTACTTCAAGGAGGCCAACGTAGGACTGCCTTCTTTGTTTGCGCATGGTTGCTCTGGTGATGATGGATAGTTTACTTACACGGATAAATTAAAGCAAACAAACAAACATCTTCCATCAACATTGACGCTGCTCTTCATCCTGTCTACACAGGGCAGTTGCAGCTATGCTTTTAAGGTTATTTAGGCATAAAAAGCAACAGATAGGCAGATTTCAGGAGAAGTTAGAAAATACGTCACTAATGAGCTGATGTTAGTATTGTTAGTATTAAAAGCCCCTTCAGTGCTTATATACAACTCTGTGGTCTAAATACCATTTAATATCTGGCATTCCATAAGGACAGAACTCCCCATCTTCACTTGTTTCTACCTTTTTGAGCTTTTCAGAAATCACCTCTATTGATTCCTGTATAGCTTTGTTTTGTTCTTCCTTAGTAGAAGTTTTCTCCTCACTTCAGGCCGATCAGTCCACAACAGAAGCAAGATAAAAAGCAGGATAAAAATGGAACAGAGGGGGCTAAGGGGACATAGAAGGAGAAGTGTCAGAAAAAGAGGGTAGCTAATTTGACTTTTTGCAAGTTTCCCAGAAGACTTTCCAGATGGGTATTCCCAATGGGTAGCATGGTTCTCTTCCACTCTGCAGGGTGATGGGTGAGAAGCCTCTAGTGATAATGAAAGAGAAGTCTGTGTACGTGATTATGATGGGCCATCAACACAGCAGACAAGCCATAAATGTTAGAGCAAAAGGCTTTTTAGAAGACAAGACTATCTTTATGAGTTTTCTCAGCCAACTGCTACCAATTGGTTGTAACCAGAGTATTACAGATTTTTTTTTTGTGTTATGGATCATTTTGTCTCTGCTTGCACATGGGAAGTTACACTTCCTAATGGTAAGTGTTACTTCGGGTCTCCTGCCTCAAGGTTACCCATTCTTTATGTGGAAGAACAGCCTCTTAGGGCAGATTGCCCTCAGCGCACTAGAAAAGTCGTGCCTTAGGAGAAGGCAAAAGGCAGGAAATCAAGTTATCCTCCATCATTTCACCTGTAGGTTCTTATGCTTAGGTCTAGAGTCTCTATAGCTGAGTGGAGAGTGCATAATCTCCTGAAAATTGCCAAAAAGAAAAGTAAGGAGGAGAGAGGGACATTTAGAAAAGAAACGTCTGTAACATTATTCCAGGTACTCCAGCAAAATTTTTCTTTCCTTAGATTTTGACAAAGCTTGGTGTTGATTTTTGATTGCATAGTAAATTTATTTTCATTAGAAACTTAAGGCAGTATTATAAAATAAATGTGTAATATTTCTGTGGACTCTGGAGCATGCTTGTTTCACAGAGGTGTTACATTCCCAGCCATTCTATTACAGTGCAGGGAGGAGTCAAGGAGCTTATCTGTTCTTTGCCAAAGGCATATTAACTCCTGCCAAAATCTCTTTGCTCAGACAACAATGTTGAATCTCACTGTATAATCATTTGTAAGGCAAGGGAGGACAGCATGAAACAACTGGGAGGGGTTTCCAGGTGCTGTAGAGCAAAGGAGAAAGTCTTCCTGGGCCCAACCACCAAGAAATGCCTTGTGCTCATCTTGATCAATTCGCTGTGGCACCACAATGGTACAGAAAGCATCTGGCATCTTTGCCATCTGTAACAGGGATCTTGCTAATCATAAAGAAAATTTATCTGTGTCAAGAGGACACCAAGATTGCCGCTGAGCACCTCCTGATACCTGACCACAGCTGGATGTCTGAAAAGGAGCATCAGGAACCTTGAAAAAGAGAAAAGTGCTAGAATCTGGAGATGCCATTTGGCTGAAATTTGGCTATCTGCTCAACTAAGGTGGAGGAGGAAATCTCATTTGGGAATGAAATAATCTGGGGCATTTTTATTTTATTTTTACTGTGTATTATGGATCTATTTCCCAATTACAAATATTTAAGACTTATGAGATATAATTGATATTCACTCTAGCGGCTAGACTACAAGCTCTCTCCATGTGTCTAATCGTAACTGTTTAACTTGATTTGCCAAGGAAATGGAAGGACTTACAGAACTACACTGTATTTCTTTCTCCCTCCTATCTGTTTTCTTAACCTTTAAATATCTCAACTATTCCAATTCAATTTGATGAGTTAGAAGGCTCTTTCAAGCTCAGGAAAAATGTATGTGTTGTCCAAGTGTTGGCTAATGCATGCTAGTAGCCTAATGAAGTCTAAGCAGATGTAGTTCAAATGTGAGATTTATGTGTTGGGGTTAAACTTAATATGGCAACCTTGTGAAATAAAACATTCCTGTTTGCCTTTTCTATTGTTTGTACTGTGCACCTCGTGTGCAGATGATGCTCTAGTGTTGTCCTTCACAGAGGGAAGGCTGGTGTTGGGCGCTCCTGGCTGGAGTGGCACTGTTCACTGGTGCAGCTGACCCAGGCCTTTCAGGCTGGATCTGCGACCTTCCTCCTCTTTGGTACAATTGAACTCTGCCCCAGGGTTGGAGTCTTAACTGCTTTGGATTGCAATGGAATTGAAAAAGGAGGGAAAAAAAAGCAGTAGCTACAGCTGTTCAGTGCCAAGCCAACTTTCCAACGGTATGTACAATCTCCTTTTAATACCCTTGGAGCTTTCCAGAGCAGCTTTTCAGGTTATCTGATGAGCTTCTAGAGGGAGAGGTCTGATACAGAAATCCTGCTCTTTGAGCAAAATTGCAGCTGTGTGAGGACCTTAAAGAGTTTGGACCTTTCCTTTATGACATCTGTATTCCATGGGCCAGAAGAATTTAGTAGAAGGAAGCCAACATTTACGCCTAAGGGGCCTGAAAAATGTTATGTGGAGCCAAGTATTGCACTGTCAAAAAGCTTTTATTTGTGTTATACTGTCTGTAGATCTATATTAGAGAGCTTATTTTAAAAAGATTTAGAGCTCTTCTAAAGTTATCCACCACCTTGAAATTCAAAATGACCCTATTTTTCCATTGAGCTTTTTGAAATTCTTGCTGAGATGGCTCAGTATCTCAACACAAGACTGGTTTTGCTTTGTACCCTTTGCCATGCAATTTGCCTTTTCTTATCCTTTCCCTTAATTTCTGGTTTTCCCTTTGCCATGCAATTTGCCTTTTCTTATCCTTTCCCTTAATTTCTTTCCTACTTGGCGACTCCTTGCAATCTGACTTCAAGAATCCTTCATGGGCTTGTTGTTGAAAGCATTCGACTCCCTTTGCTCAGCACGTTCACTCCATTTTACCTGCCCTATAGTCTTGTTTATTGCTGTTTAACATTGCTGTTATATGGTTCTTAGATTTTTCAGCTGTACTGGATCTTTGAAAGCTGGCAGGATGAATTGCTTGGTTTCCAGTCTTTAACGTTTATCTCCCCTTGGATCTCACCATCTGTTCCTATTTGGCAGTGCAGGTAAATGAATTTTTTTTTTCAACTTCCTTTCCTTTACCCTGTTTCCTGCAGATACTTAGCTTGTCTGTTTCCTCTTTCTCTCTCCAGACTTCATTAAGAAGGATTTGGTGGCATTTACTGAAGCTGATGAATCTGACTGAAATTTCCGTGCTGGATTGTGTGTTGCAGGGTTTGCTTAATGAGGATTTTTCTTTTGTTGGAGTTTAAGTTGACTAACACATCCTCATGGACTATAATGCAATGACATCCACAAAGCTAGGATTGTTTTCTTTTCCTTTCATTCAAGTGTATTCCTCCTAACTTCTTCCAATTGCCTAATGTCACATAGTTGAGCACATCAGCAAACCACATACCTGTTATTTTTGGAATTAACATCTGTTCTGTAAGAGTTTAATCCCAATATAGTCTGATCCCAGCACAGTCACAGCTACTAGAGGCAATCCCATGCTTAAGATCAGTAGTCATGCAATAGAGTCTTGAACTTCAAAGATGGCGCACTTTGTTTTTTTCCACTTTTCTCATTTATGGTCAATCTCAGTGTAACTGGAATCTTTCACTCTCTTTACCTTGTGGATTGCAAAGTCTTAAAGGGAGAGTCTCAAAACCTGGTGACCTGAAACACTCTTCTGCATACTGTTGAAGGGAAAGGAAACAAGGATGAAATACAAAATGTGGAAAGAAGGTAGCATTTGTTTTTCACATATTTATTACCCATAGCAGGAAGCTCGACTTTGAAAAGCTGCCTTCAATTTTGAAAGTGCTCTGCTGCTACCCTAAATAATTGTATCTGTAAACATTTGGAGGTAGGAATGTTGTCTTTCAGAGTCAGAAATACTATCCTTCTTGTGCACAGCATTCGCTTAAGGCCTTTTACAGTGTTCTCTCAGAGTATATCTACTTTCCTTATTTTTTAAAGTTGGCATTAAAGTCAAATGGGATCAGCTTGTAGTGTATGCCTTAACAAGTTGCTGAAGGGCACTTAAGGATCCGCCTCATGAAAGGATTAATCTGAATGAAAACCCACCTGCTGTTCCCCTTTGTCATTCATCAACTGTCCTCAGATTCTCTTCTCAGTCAGACCTATGAAATAATTTGCCAGTTGTTGCAGCCTGTCAACTATGTCTGTTAACTAAAAGTCATTTCCATAGAACAGCTGTCCCTCTCTAGCTTGTGCATAACAAGTTGGTTGCCAGTCCCCTTCCAAAACCAGAACCCACGGCCATTTGGCATTCTTCTTAGAAGTGTTCATAAAGAGCCCAAGACCCAAACCAACACCAAGGCTGAGTCCCAGTCTGGGGGTCAGGACCCTTCCTACAGCAGCCTCAAGGATTTTCAATCATTTAGTCTAGTTTATTAGGTCAGAGTAATGCTGAGCAGGCAAAGTGGATCCTGTGTGTTGGTTAGAAATGTTTTAGCTGTTGTATAGCTAAACAGAGGATTTTGATTTTCAGCTCTGTCAGCCAAGTGTTTTTCCCCAGCTACTGAAAATTAATTTTTAAACTACATGATAAGGGCTTTTACATTGATCTTTTCCTTCTTGTCCAGCAATTTTTGGCAGCGCCTATAACTTCATGCAGGACTATGAGATCCTTTTGACAGCTTAGCAAGAGTTATTCATTCATTCTGACTAAAGCCAAAGAAGCTGTACTAGATGTTAACAGCAGTGTCTGGGCTATTGGCGCAGGTAGTATTTAAATGATGAATAGCTCCCCAGACACTGTGGTCCATGATGATTTTGCTTTTCCAGGTACTGATAATTTCCTGATAATTGCTGTCTTCAACAATTTTGCAAGCAGCTATAGGCTACCCTAATGTAAGAAGACTATTAGATTGAATCTCATCTTTAGGCTGAATAATGCTTGTAGATTTTTTTTCCATTTGGGTGATCTTCAGATTCTAGAGTGTGCTCAAAAAAAAAATATTCATTAAAGCACTTAGGACTTTATTATTAGAAAAAAAAAGTTTGCTGATTTCAGCTTTGCCTGTTTGATTAAAAAAAAAAAAAAAACAACAACAACAAAAAAAAAAACCCAAAAGAAAAACAAACAAAAAAAAACTGGTCTGCTTTTATTTCCTCCAGCTTAGACTAATGGATCTACTTGTTGATTTATCTAGTAAAATATTTTACTACACTTGAAGCTCTGTGTGAAATTCTGCTATCAGAGTGTAAAAAAGCAGAGTGACACCAACTTGATCCTTGTTTAGGGCTTGTTACTCAGGCAACAAAAGATAGACTTCAAGGCCCCACTAACGTTCTGTAATGTCTTCTGTCATCAAGTCCTGGAATACATTTCAGACTTGGATCTCAGTATTGCATGAGATGTGTTTCACATGCTAATGTACTGAAATAAAAATGACCACTTGAATCACTGTGTTCTCTCATGCTTAAATTATCTACAGCGTGCCTCTTGCTCTCTTGTGTGGGTTATGCACTCATGTGTCACAGCATTGGCAGAGGGGAGGAACGGCAGCATACACTAGACACTCTGTTTCATCTCTCAAAACCACACAAGCTGTTGTTCAGGCTTATGTGAGTCCACCCTAAGTCTCAGGACTCAAATGACCTGTGTTAAGACAAAGCCAAAAGTACCACAGAGTATCTCCGAATTGACTATACCACTTGAAAATACTGCTGCCAGTTAAATCAGGTTAAACCCCGTGTGAAAGGACGTAGCCAGACATACTGGTTGTGCTGCAGCTGGGTGGGTTAGGAGAGTCGTGAGTCCGTTTGCACATTCTCAGCTGGTTCAGATTTTCTGGCTTTACTGTATTGGTAACTGCTGAGAATAACCTGTGCTTTATAATAAAAATAACATTTTAGACTTTTTTGTTTTATTGTAACGCTTTTTTTTTTCACAGAAACTTGTGAAGGTGTCACTGCTGACACAGTTATGCTGGCATCCCTGAGGGAGGGAGCAGGAGCGAGACAGAGGAGGGGGTGAGCAGATGAGAACAGTGACCTCTTAATCAAGTTAAGCTGTAGCCACAGCACATCTGACTGTGCCCTGAACACTTTTAATTAAAAAAAAAATACAAACATTGACACGGAGATGGCCAGGAGCCAGGGATGAAATTCTGGTCATGCTGAGCATGCAACTGGGAGGAATTTCCCGGGTCGATGAATCCCATCTCATGTTTTTCCAGGAAAACATTCTTTAACTAATCATGATCCACATTAAAGTTTATTTGGTCTGTTAACCTGCTACCCTTGAAAGCCAAACATCCCATACGCTTCATTTGGGTTGGGATTTCGTTTCAAGTGATAGTTCAACAGAGCCATAAATACTCACAGAAAGCTTCTGACTCGCTCTTCCATCTGGTCCCTTCCCCACCGCACACCCTGGTGACATTCCTGCTGCCGTCCTGCTGCTTAAAGACACATCTACTCAGAGAGCTGCCCTCTGTTTTATAGGGAAGAAGCAGAATGGCTCTATAGGTTGCCACATGAGAGTTTTCTGCACGTTAAACATGTTCTGCCTCAAAACTGGGAAAGCTTTGTGGCTGAAGTCTCCCTTTCCCAGCAGGTAGGTGGTGGCACAGAAAGATTTCTTGTTCCTTTTCTTACATAGACCTTGCCTTCACCCAAGCTGTGTGCTGGTGGTCAGGTTTTTCCCCAAGCTAAAAGGCAAAACTGAGCTTTAGAGGGTGAGGCAGTAACTTAGCTTACTTTATTGCAACTTTTTGCAACTGGCCTTGTGCTGGTGAGAGCAGTTTCTTTTCCTTGCTCTGCAGTCTTCTGATTTCTTTCTTGGCCAGCTCATACCTCCCAGTTGTGCTCATTTCCCTCCCAGTCCTGGAGAAAACTTGTCAAGTGGGTTCAGCCCTTTGCTTTCCTAAAATCACACATCTGTGTGTTACAGCTTTCCTTTCAACAGAGGATTTTTTGTTTGTTTCCTGATTTTGTCCTTTCTGTATATTTCTGAAAAGCGGTGGAAAGGAAGACAAGCAAACAAGACCATTTGCCTGTCTGGCAAGGGAAATGACATGATTTAAAAGTGGTTTAGCTAAAGAAATACTAAAACCTCTAGGAAAATTCTAACATTTGTTCGGATGTTTTTGTTTATTTTTGGAGCGGTGGAATATCCATGCTTTTCAGTGTTTTGACCTTTACTTTGAAGAATGTCATAATTGTGCCAGCAAACTCAGCTGTCAATATTTTCATTTCACACCCCTTTATAGAAGTTCATAACTGACCTATAAAATTACACATACTGAGCATATGTGGTCTCAGGCAGGAAAACATTTAATAAATAAATACATAAATACAAATGTGTCTATTTAAAAGTTATAAAGCCACAAAAAAAAAAAAAAAAAACCAAAATTGGTGATTTCAAATGCATTTTACAATCCTGTAACTGAAAGGCAAGCCAGTCAGATTTTTCTTCTTTTAAACTCAAAATAATTAACCTCTTAGTCTTTAATGTGGACTGAAGCAGTGCCTCTGGCCATTATGGCAAATAACCACATTATTGCATTTAGGAAATTAGCTACTGTGTGCTTGTGGTAATTTTGTCTCCATGAAAATAACTCACAGATTTTAAGCAGGCAAACTTATTATAGGAGTCCCTTCTGCTTTTAGATACACACTATCTTTGTGCATTCATGTAGCTTCGTCAGAGTGTACTTGAAAGGATCTTTGTCAGACGGATTTAATATTAGGAATTTTCCTGCTGAAGGACTGGAGAAGGGAGGAGGGAAGGGGTCTAACATTCAGAATGCTGTATGTTTTAAAGGGAAAATAAGTCAATTAAAAATTTCCCAATGATCCTCTTTTCATTATTCATATTCATGTTTAACTATTAGATGGTTATAGGTCTGAAAAAAATACTATGGAACAATAATTTCAAAACTGGCACTGGTAGGCTAAAAATGTTGCTGTGTAAAAGTGATGATAAAATTCATAGGAGCTTTAATCTTCAGCTCCCCATCTAGCCTCCTTTCATATAATATTGGGACCACACAACTACCTTGTGCTTCTGAAAATTTGTCATTAAATTCTTTTTTTTTTAATGAAACATACATGTTATTGTATTTTCTCCCAAAACTGTGTTAAGTTTAGCACAGTGCTGTACAGCAAATACTCAGCTCTTCAAGAGGGAAGAGGAGCAGTGGGGTATGTGTCAGACTGATGAGAAGGTTTTATGCCATGATGATAGTGTGGGTGATAACCTCTTCCCCTTCTTTTCTGCCTACTAAATGTCAAATGGATGTGAAAAGCGAGAAAAAGAGCGTGTGTCCTTTGGGCAAATGCAGTGAGAGAGGGGAGTTTTCTCCCAGCAAAGGTAAGAGAAGGAGCCTCCTCCACATTTTGATGAGAAATTACTCTCACAAGACCATCCAAGCTATTATTGTGTTGCTTTGGACAATGATTCTCCAGGGTATCTCTCATAGTGGCACACTGTTCAGCCACCAGTCTTAGCAGTAAGAGTGAGGGCACAGGTCAGTCTTGCGCCTCTTGGCCTTTTGCTGTCCTGCTCACACAGGCAGCCCTGGGCAGAGTTAAACCACAGTGGTGTAATCTCTACCATATCCACGTGGCTTCAACTGAGGGAACTATGACTTAAGCAGGTAAAAGTTTATTTTAAAACGTTATTTTAAGGGAGGGAAAAAGGTAGTGTTGACCCAGCCTTGAAGATTTCTGAATGCCCTAATGTTTCAGTTTGCACTGAAATCCTAAACTCTTGCTGTGCCTTGTGTGGTTTTGCATTTCAGTGAAAAGAGTTTACATAGTTCAAGTCCTAAGGTTACATTAATAAGGCAATATGTTGAAAATATAAAGGCACAGTGTCTCTAAAGAAGTTATATTAACTTTGCGATTGGAATACACGACTTTTTGGTGCCAGGAAAATCCTATGAGGGTCTTCCATACCTAAATCTTTTCAGTTCAGTGTTTTAATGATTAACTAATTGATCCCTTTAACAGCATGTTAATTCTCTTACAGATGTAAATTAGCACACTTTCTCTCCAGAGCTTTACAGGATACACTAATAAATCTCAAGAAAATAATGAGTAGAGATGTCATGCAATTCAGTCTGGAAAAATATTCTTTATCCCACAACTACATAAGTATTTGATAACTCAAAGAAAATGTTAGGTTTTCCAGCATTCCAAAACCTCTGTTAGAGTGCAAAAAAATAGCCCGTTTCTTTAAAATATGTGATTTCTTTTTTTCCATTTTACACAGTATCACAATATGAAATGAAGACTAATGTCAGCCTTTGTATTAGAGCTGTAGACATCTGGAATAACAAAACTCCAAATGCATTGAAACCCACCTGATTTCAGATTTGCTCACAGTTTTTATTGAATTTGCTGATTTTAGTGATCAATGTACAAAACTGGGCAAGTTTGAGGCATATTCTTCCTGGGCACTATGTACTAAAGTGCCTAGGGTATCCGGGAGCTGATGATTGTGCCTGGGAAGCTGTTGTGCTTTAACCCCAGCTAGCAACTAAGCGCCACACTGCCTCATCTCCTGACACTGGGATGGGGGAGAGACTCAGAAGAATAGAAGTAAGAAAACTTGTGGCTTGAGATCAAGACAGTTTAATAGGTAAAGCAACAGCCATGCATTCAAGCAAAGCAAAACAAGGAATTTGTTCACCACTTCCCACCAGCAGGCACATGGTCAGCCATCTTCAGGAAAGCTGACTCCATCACATATAATGGTTACCTGGGAAGACAGACACCATCACTCTGAACATCTGCCCCTTACTTCTTTTTCGCTCAGCTATATATTCTGAGCATGACATTATATGGTATGGGATATCCCTTTGGTCAGTTGGGGTCAGCTGTCCCAGCTATTTACCCTCCCAACTTCTTGTGCACCCCCAGCCTCCTTGCTGGTGGAGTGGTGTAAGAGGCAGAAAACGCCTTGACTCTGTGTAAGCACTGCTCAGCAAGAACGAAAACAACCCTGTGTTATCAACACTGTTTCCAGCACAAATCCAAAACATAGCCCCATAACTCTATGTCAACAAAACCAGCACAGACCCTGGTAGCTGGTTTTGGAGTTTCACTGGTGCTTGCCAGAGTCTGGTAAAACACATAAACATTTCCATTGGTCCCCTGAGAACTAGAATTGATTTCCCTGGTTTGGAAAGGAGTCCTCCAGAATGGCAGTCAAATGGTAAGGCTTTCCTTACAGACTCTGTATTCCAGAGAGGTACAAAAACATTTAACTAGATAGTGCCAGCATTTCATTTTTATGGCCATCACATATATTCCACAGATTTATATAAGTCTTTGTTTAGTATTTATTTTGAGTTCTGTGATGAAAAAGTTGTACAGAGAATGCATGAAAAGTATAAAACCAAGCTGCTTCTATTAGAAGACCATTCTCATCTGCCTTATGAGCAACTCACAGACCAAACCTGTTTAAAAATAAAGGTTTTATGGGAATTACAGATACCTCATTGCTGTCCTAAATCTGGGTTTGTTTACCTGGTGTGCAGTGTGCCAATCTCACACACAGAGCAGAGGCATTTATTTATTTCATTTCTGTACAGAGATGGGTGCTAGGTGGTAAATCCACAAAGCTGGCACATCTGGTTATGATCACGTTACATATTTATGCAATTCAGAGTAACAGTTCTGCCTTTCAGTCACACCTACTTAACCACAATTGGTTACTTCTTTTTTACGTTAATTTTAAGATACAATACTTCTTAAATATACTATGTGTGCTTGGTGAGTAGGGGTCTTTGTCGGAGAAGGGGGTAATTTTAGCACTAGAGGTGCGGTTTTCATGTTATAATGAGACAGTTCAGTTTGAGGACACTAATTAGTGGGATTTTGTTGACCGTTCACAATCTTTATCTATGTTATGCACCTGCAAGGACATATATCCCCTTAGTTTAATAAATGTTTTTGTGGTCATTCATGGATATCATCATCTTAAAACACTTCCTTAAACTACTCATATTGCAACAGAAGTATTTTAATTTTATATAAAACAGAGTCTGCAAATTCAGCTTTGCCACTGGTCACCTTTGTATAAAAATACCAGTTCCTGCCATTGTCTTACTGAAGCGGAAAACAGTATTTGGGCCAGGTAGTACTACCTGAAGTTTTTTGACAAAAGGTAGCTAGCAACCTGTCCTAAAAAACCTCTGCAAGCCGGTGTGGTCACCGGCTCGTTTGTTTTATGGTGTGGTAAGACACTTGCCAGCCTCTCAAAGTCAGGGGAAAAAACTGAACAACTGTATTACTTAGCTATGCACACCATTTAATAATCCTATTGCAAATGGAGTTGGGCCCAAACTTGAGAGTTGCATTACTTAGAAAGTAAGAAAAAGAATGTTTATTGCTGCTAGAGTGGAGGCTGCCAGAAATCCTGCAGTTGAATGCCCCAAGTGCTCAAGACTTTTTCAATGTGCTCAGAGGATTACAGTTCAAAGACAGAGGCAAACGTTGTACTCTCCCAAATAGTTATTGATTGACTGACATGCTTAAAGTATAAGGACTGAATCCTGCAGAAGGGCAGGGAGCTGAAGACAATCATATATAAATAAAAGAAAATCCTGTTCTTTCCAGAGCGTAAGTCTAGTACTCAAGGTAGGGAACGTATATCTGGGTGCGTCTGAAACAGGGTTTTACTAAAATAGTGGAAACACAATATTTTGAATGTTAGGAGGCTTAGTTATCAAGGACAGGTGTATATGTCATTCAGATCAACCTCTTAAGCAATGTACTTGAAATGTGCAGATGATGCTCCAGTGAATCAATTATTTTTTTTTAACAACAGATATTTGATTAATTACCTACTAGGAAGACTAAATAGAAAATACAGGAAATCTTGTTTGTTTGAAATTAACTCAGTTTTCAGCTTTTCTGTTTGAGAAGGAGGGAAAGGGGTAAGGACATTGAATTTTTACTTCCTATTTCTAGTATTTTTCTTACATGGAATTTTTTTGAAAAGTGTGATCTCTCCCTATGTAGCTTGCTGTCATTGATAGAGTATATGTATTTGAACATGGTAAAAACCTGAAACTTCCATGTGGCATGAGCATACCTCATCATTCCCTCATTTTTTGTTATTTTCATGTGCAGTTTCCTTCTCTTCTTTTACTGTTCAGAATTGTCATCATGTATCCCTGGATATTCAGCTCTCTTGTCTCCCAATGAATCAGGGGAATATAAAGCAAAAAAGGAAAAATAAATATTGCAAAACTCTTTCTATTAAAATCCCATTCACTACCACCCATCTCATGGGAAGAAGTCAGGTTCAGTGAGGGAAAAAAAAAAAAAATCTGTTCTTTGAGTCATCATTTTTCTGTTGTGAAGTATGTTGTCTAAGAAAACAGCAATTCTGTCCAGGTCAGGAGAGAACAAAATTTTTTTTCCCCACAGATTGTTCTCTTAATGTTGTGGTTTTGCTATTTTATGTAGAATACTTTTCCTAACCTTCATCGTAAGAAGCTGATTCAAAACAGATTCCCTAAAGAGAATATGCAATTATAATGCTAAACTAAGTATCAGAAAGTAGAAACAATCAGTTTTGAGGACTCTATTGTATCTGCAGGATTTAAATACAATTGAAAATGTCATCAGTTTTTATATGCAAGTAGCAAGAGACAAAAGAAACAAAGATAAAGTGATGCACAAAGTGGGAAATGTCTTTAGGGACAGTAAGCCAATTCAGAACAATATGGAAGTAATCAAAAGTCAGTCAACAGACCAAATAAGACTTTGTAAAAGGAAAGTACAGACTAAAGATGAGGTATCTTAAGTAAGCCTGGATGATGGTAGATGCAGTGTGTTTACATAAGAGACTAAGAGATTATTAAGAGATATGAAATAATTAGTGTTGGTTAAATACAAAAGGTTTGGAGCTTTGTTTTTGTTAGAATAAACATTAAAAAGTTTGGCTGCTTACCCAGGTCTCCTTCATGGTTTCAAGAAATTGACAAACAAAGGAAGAATATACACAGAAATCCTTTAATTTTCTTCTTTCAAATGTCCCCTCCTCTATGTTCTGGCATTTTTGTTAATGCTTCCCAGAGGTACATAGAAACTGATAATGACCTTAATGTTTCTTTGAACATCTTGATTCTCAGGTAGCATTTGAGTTACTAACCATAATTTACGTGCACATGTGGGAACAGAGAGTGTAGTACAGCTGCCCACCGTGCAGATATTAGAGATGATAGCACCTGCTTCGTGAGCGGACACCCAAATCAACAAGCTCCTCAAGTCAATGTTATCAGTAGCACAATTCTGTTCCTCTAACCTTTGCGTTAGAATCGTTAAAATTTATTTATGTCCCTTTGAAGCAGTGCTTCTCGTCGTTCTGGTCTCGTGGACCGCGGCTCTCTTCCCACTGCTCTTTTCTTGGTCACGTGGACCGCTGCTCTCTACCCGCTGCTCTTTCCTTAGGCCCATGGACAGCGTCTCTTACCTCTGGTGCTTTATTCCAGGTATCATGGACCGCGTCTCTATGCTCTGCTGCTTTTTCCTTGGTCTCGGGGACTGCGTCTTTTACCTCCGCTGCCTGCGGCTTTTGTCTCCACTGCTTTTTCGTTCAGCCAGGGGCTGCCACCAGTTGCTCTCTTACTGCGAGTCAAGGTCCCTGTTCGGGCGCCATTTGTTGCAGTAAGGGCACGGACTCCGTGGATGGTGTTCCGGAGACTTTTATTCTCCGTCTGCATCAATCTTTTAAAACTTTTCTAAGTTACACACGGAGTGCATGCACCTAAACATCTAATTGGATTGGCCACAATATCCTGTTCACACGCCTTAAGCTTCATTGGATTGGGTATAGACTTTTAATTGTCTTTACTATTTTTACCTTTGGTATTTCTTTATCTTGTTCTAGTAGCTGGTTTTTGTTATTGAGCAAGTGCTGCTCAAGGACATAGCTCAATTACCTTAATATCAGGCAGCTGTACTACACTCTCTGTTCCCACATGCACATTATTCTTCTTCCAGAATAACTAGGTCCACTTTTGATAACTTCTAGTTAGGGAAGCATGTATGTCATTACCAAATGTGTGTCTGTGGTTTTATATGTACATATATGCAAACAAAGTGGAGACATAAAGTAAGGAGGAAAAGTAAAACATCCAAATTTTGGTGTGATGCTTTTTTTTTCAAAGACTAGAGGGAATGAGGGGACAGGATAGATCCAAATAAGAACAAGGTTTTAAATGCTTGATTAGTTGTTGGAAGATGAAAATGCATCAAACTGTTGTAAACAGAGCTGCATTGGGGAAAAGAAAACAAGGTGGTTTAGAAGTTTTATGTCTGACTGAATTGCGGTGACACATGGGTGTCATAGTTAAGGCCCTTGCATAGAAGGTCTCCTCTTAAAAGTGCAGTTATGCTCTTACAAGCTGAACCTAGACATTATTGTGATCAGGAGTCCGGGGTTCTCAGTCATCCTCACATCACCTTTTGGGTGTATGCTCAGAAATCTCCCAGTTTTCCTTTGGCTTCATTTCCAGGTCTTACTCCGTTCCAGAGCTGGGACACGGATTCAGAGACAGGAATTTGTTCTTTGTTGCTTGCAGTGACACAGCTGAACTTGGAACAGCAGCAGGGCTAAAAGGGGCCAGTAGGAATCTCTTGAGTGTAAAGATTGTGCCTCTATCTTTTTGGTAGTGAATGGGCTTGAAGATGCCAAAAGAGTTTTATCCACTCCTCTCTCCCCTTAGTGTTCTCCAAACATTTGTCTTCCCTTCCTTTCTGGAATGAAGGCATGGGTCACTAAATCTTCTCCAGATGTAGCTGCATTTCTGCACTTCACACTATCTCAGCATTTTACTAGGTGGAATGTGGACTCTCTCTCTACTTCCGGTACAGCTATAGCTATTCCTGATAACACCAGTCCTTCCGGCTATCTGTATCTCATGTCTTCACTGATATACTTGCCAAAGCTTGTGACTGACTGCTTACTACTACTCAAGAAAATCCTTTAAAGTCCTTTCTAATAAACGTACTTTTATATATGACAAAAATTGTGTAGTTTGATGGCTTATCAACTTCCTAATTTATTTTTACAGATAAATGTTGTATTTACTAACTGTTGTGTTAAAACTGCTAGAAATGTGTCTCCCAATCCACTGCTGACTATATTGCACTGCTCTGTTCTGTATATAGACTAGTGTACCACCATGGGCAGCTTTGACATCCCTGACTGGGGTTTGAACTCCAGGTCCTGTGTCAGAATGGGTTGGTTTGTACTGGCTTTCCCTGTTGCAAACGAAGAGAGAGAAACACATTATTTTGAGGGTGGCTCAAACCATAAGTTCATATCAGGTGCTCTGCATTACTCTATGGAAGAATCCCTCTCTCCTGCTGCTGGCTGTGTAAGGAGTCTATGGAGATGAGCATGCTGAACTGAGTGCCTAAAATCAGCCAGTGTAAATGTCCCTTTTAATACTATTTCTGCTAACAAAAGTGTACTGTGGAATACGTAGAGCAACTGCAAACATAGGGTATTTTTCACAGGCTCCCACAGTTCTTTGTATCAGGAGTGAGAACCACAACTTCCCATCCAAAGAGGAGACACACTGCATCTGCAGTAAAGCCTGATCTCCCTCTTACAGAAACATCTTAAACTGGAAAGACATGAGCACTGGTAGGAGGGAAAATACAGGCAGCAGACACAAAACCACTGACTGTTTCCATGAGCAGCAAAATGACTTAAGCTTCAAAGTGAGGCGGTGTTTCAAGCCTGCGTATATTGCCATCGGTGTTGACGGATACCAGCTCTAGGAATCTGTAAACAGCAAAGACCACATCCTAGTTTTGGCTTTGCTGAACAACTCTTTCCATGAGGTCTTTAAAGGACTAGGAAGGGACTTGAGAAGTTTAAAGAGATTTTGGTACTTGAGCATATTCTTAACGTGTTTATCAAGCAAGAAAAGCTACGAATTTAAGCACACAAGTTAAGACTTAATTGATGATTTGAAGTGTTAAAGAGGACATACAGTCAGTTGTAGCCAATTTTAAGTTATTTTTGGTGTGAGCTCTACTTTGATTGCACTCCTGGATTTGCTGTTGTTGCAAAACATGTGTTCCAGATTTTGCATGTCTGTGTTCCCAGATGCTTAAGACCTATTCACCACCAGATACATTGCAGAGAAAAATTCATCCTTTGCAGGTAGAAAATGTATTTCTATTCTTTAATATCCATACGCTTTATTCATTTATATTTTCCACCACTAAGCATTTTCTTTTTTGCCACCAACTGCAAATTTTCATTGTGAATGACTGTAATTGTAATTTATTCTGCTTGTAATAACACAGTTCAAATCAAAATCAGTGACATCTATTGAGAGAGGATCACAGGTCTACCATGAGTATTGTACAGTTGGCAGGTTTGTTGGTAGTCTCTTGATAAAAAGCATAAGGGATTAAAGACGTCAGGAGTTGTAAGTAGGTAAGATATAAAGTAGACAGCTCGTCTCTGAGAAAAATTTAACAGTTGTGAAACAGCTGTGCTCCTGAAAAGTCCTGAGGACTATGAACACACACACAGTATCAGTCCAAATGGTCTTTATGTGGTGCTTTACCTAATAGACAATAAGGGGGCTCATTCAGTTCAGGAACATTTTATGTGAAGTAGCCTTATGAATTGCATTGTCTGTGCCTGCAGCACAGCTGCATAGTGGTAAGATCTCTCCAGGTTCCAGAATATTTTTGCCTAATTGTATGATACTCAAGCAGCAATCCTGTGAATCACGGGGGACTGACTGCAGGCTAAGGGCATTGCATTTCTCACTGTCACACACTTGAAAATCTAGACCTGGCCCTGCGAGTATTCCAGTCATACAAGAAGTAATCACCGCAGCAAAAGGCTGAGCAATCATTTCTGGCTGATTTTGACTATTTTCTGAAATAAACAGAATTTGGGAACAAACCCAAAAGTGTACTGTATAATTCAAACAAAACTACAACAAAATGTATGTAACTAATTTATAAACTACAGAACAAAGTGCTGCATTCTATTCTTTCTATTCTCATTTCTTTTTATCAATTCTTTTGTATGTAAATATTCATAAAATATTCAGCAATAGTCTCATTATTTTTAACTAGGATGTACAATGGAGACAGCTGAGAAGCAGAGTTTTCTGTCAGACTCTTTCTGTCTTCAAAAGCATTGTACACTACCTTTGTGATTGAAAGCTGATTTTGCTTTTCAGAATCATTGTGAATAATACCTAATAACAATTACCCACAATACCCAGACCCAAGCTGCTAAGGATTGCCCACATAGCCTCCTTTTTTTTTTTTTTTTACCCGTTCTCTTTTACCCCTATATTGTTCCAATTTGTCTGATATTTTAAATATTGTATGATTGATTTAACACTTCTTTCTAAGGAATGCAGAAAAAAACCCCACCAGTGTTTGATGATTGTTTCCCAGGTTTGTTCAGTTTAGTCTGTTAAGGACAGATGCTAACTTTTATTAGGCCCTGGAGAAGAAATTAATTTCCACCTTTTACATTTCTCCCAGACCTGAAAACTGGAAAGGCCAGCTACACAAACGTAATTTCACTGGCTCTTTTGTATACAAAGGATCCAATCATGCTAACACTTAAACACATGCTTGGCTTTATGCACATGAATAGTCCTATTAAAATAATCTATTACTATTTTAAAAGAGAAATGAGCATGAAAAAGAATTTGCATTTAGAATTCTTGAAAATTAACGCTACTATTATAAGTATAATTTAGTGAATACGGAATTTAAATATACTTAAGGTTTATTTATGGGCTTGCCTTTGGAAGAGTCTAAGAGAAGAGTATATAAAGATATTCCAGTAATCCAGAACTGAAGGTAAAATCAGTATGTTCCTTGATATGGAGCAAATTTACACCACATTATCTGTAATTGTACCTGAAACCCGCAATGCATTAAAGCATCTAGGTCAAATGAAAGAAGGTAAAAACCATGGAAACAAAACCACAGACTTTTAACTACTTTTAGAAAACTTGTAACTTTGTACTTGTCCCTAAGGTAAATAAAAAGAAAATATAATCTCTCTGAAAGATTTCTGAGATAAACAGCCAACTCCTCTTTCAGTAATCACAAAATGAGCATGAAATTAAATCTGAAATATAACTCCAGTCCAAGAAGAAATTTGAAACATAATAATGTGAAAATTCTACCATGAAAGCAAGGGGACTGTATGACAGGAAAATCTGTGTGACTAGACGGTCCTCAGTCATAGAGTCTTGATGCAACAGCATCTGTAAATCCAAATCCAAGTGCATAAATAACTGCCAAACAGTCTAACAAAAAAAGGATCATGATAGCAACAAAGGATGTTGGTACCATATGCTGGGAATTCCAAATCAGGTCAGAAAACACATGCCAATATTGAATCTGTGAAACAGCCACAAAAGTGATCTAGGCAGCATAGTAATCAATTATATATCTTCAAAGTCTGTTTGAGATTTGGTTATATACTTGCATTCTGAATGCTGATATTTGAAGAGAGTGGCTGTACCAGGCTGGAATGGATGATGTAGGGTGTTTTAATAGTTGCATTTTGGGTGCTAGAGCAAGAAAGCTCATAACAAAAAAAATCAGTGATGAAAAGAAGGCTTCAATTATTATTTTTTGAGGAGATCTATAAAGATCTGTCTTTAGATGAAATTTTGAATTGCTTAAGGATTCTCTTATGTTAGTGTAATATGGAATTAAACAAATGGATGTTCTAAGTGGTGATTCAGGGTATTTCAGAAAAGTTATTTTCTAGTGATCACATACATTTCTTGAAGACACTTAAACTACCTTTGACACTATCCTACACGACATCCTTGTCTCTAAACTGGAGAGACATAGATTTGATGGACGGACCACTTGATGGGTAAGGAATTGGCTGGATGGCCGCACACAAAGAGTTGTGGTCAATGGCTTGATGACCACGTGGAGACTGGTTCCTCCGGGGCTGGTCTTGGGACCAGCCCTGTTTAACATCTTTGTTGGCAACATGGACAATGGGATAGAGTGCTAAGGGTGCACTTCATCCCATTAGCTGGGTCATTAAAGATGAGGTTAAACAGTACTGGCCTACTATCAGGCCCAGGGTACAGCACTGGGGACTGGTCTGCGGCTGGACTTCATGATGCTAATTGCAAACCATTGAGCCCAGCAGTTCAGCCAGTTTCATATCCACCTCACTGCCTGCTTATCTAGCCTGTACTTTATCATTTTATCCACGAGAATGTGACAGGAGACAGCATCAAAAGACTTGCTGAAGTTGAGATAAACAATATTCACTGCTATTCTCATCCACTAAACTAGCCATTTGGTTGTTTGTTGCATTGGTTGGGCATGGTTTTCCTATTGTAAGTCTACGGTAATTACTCTCAATCACTTTCCTTGAGTTTCTGAGCCTTTTACTCTGAAGAGCACATGACTGTTTATAAACTTCACCTGCATAATTGTGTTTAGTTTACAGCTGTTATGACATGGACGTTGTAAAATTCTCAGGCCTGCCAATCTCAGCATTAAGAGCATGATCCTGATGTAAGCATGGAGTCTTGTGGTTAACCAAAATGAAAGCATGGGGAAGCCCAGAGCTGATTTATACTAAAAGCTGAGTTTGTAATTGCTTTTTGGAGCTTAGTTTTCTATCTTTTCAGGCTGATCAAATGTTATAATTTTTTGTTTCTCCTCTTTGCTGTAGGTGGTAAATAATTAGTATGATATGCTTGGCCACAGCTCAGCAACTGAATCGGTGAAAGATTATGATCTCTTCATAACACTGCTTCCCTAATCTGGCTAATCAATGTGGCAGTATTTCTGGAAGTTGTTCTCTGGGCTAGCAGCTGAATGTCATCTTGAGCGATGTGTGATGGCATGATTGCAGCAGATCAGGAAGTCACATTGCAAATAAGAAAATAAATATTTAAAAAGTAAGATAAGACTTGCTTATATACATAGGGAGAGGGTATTCATTTTAATAATTCAGTTATCGCCGTTACCCAGAACAGGCTGCAAATCCATTCTGTAAAAACATTGTCATTATGAACAATAAAACTATCTTGATGATTCTTTTCTGTAACTATCTCTAACTGTTTACAGTATATTTACAGACTGACGGCTAATCACAAATCAACAATCTGGTATAAAGTAGTGTTCTGCTTCCCCTTGTATTTTCTGACTTCTGAGAAGTCTTTTTTTTTTTCTAATACATCCTTCCTTTTCTGTATTTACTGTATTATTGGAACTGTGTCTTCCAATACAGCCAAGTGTCTGTCAGCATTTCCATTAAAAACCCTCTATTTGAGGTTCATAATTCAAATGCTCCCATTGGTTTTAAGCTGAATTAACAGCAATTTCCTTGCCAAAGAAGGGCTTCCATAATCACCCTTATATGTGGGTTGTTTTCTTTTGAGCATCCACAATGTTTGACTAGTAAGTTTTCTGTAATCACAGAAACATTGAATTTTATTGGATTCCATTTCTCTATTCTTGAAATTCAAATCAAGCTGAATTTTCAATCTCAAACCTTTATATTGAGAACTAATTCATAATGTTAGCGTCTAATATGGTCTAGATAGCATGATTTGAAAATACTTGGGAAAACCTCTGTTCAAATAAAACTATAAATATTTAAGTCCATATTTTTAGTCTGAGAGTCTGAGAGTCCTGATATAGCTCCCACCTCAAGCGGTAGCTGACAGTTCAGCATTCAAGCATTACCTTTTCCTCAGTGGCATCCATCATTTTCTGTACTGCTTCTGATAACATTGGCAACAGTGTGTAAGATGTCACTTAATGTTGTATCACCACTTTTATTGGAAATTGTGTGTTATAAAGGATTTGTGAGGCATGAGGAGAGGGGTGGGAGGAAACACTGCTGGGAACGAGTATTTGTCTCTTGACTGGGTGTTTGAGAAGTATGAAAAGTGAGCTCACCCTCAACCTTTGACATGTGGACTTCTTTAGAGGTGTTTGAGCCGTTGGACACACAAAGCAAACGATCTATTAGGCAGGGGCTGTGAAAATTTTCTAACTGGCTTTCAGCCTGGCAGACTCCTTCTGAATTGGTGAAGTGTGACTATGAAAAAGTAGTCATTGACATCATGTAGCAAGCTGTGCATGTTAAATTCATCTGGAAAAAAAAAAAAGCTGAAATGCACTGCTGAAGTCCACTTCTTTAATAAAAACCATCCTTATTACAGAGCAGAGTACATATAGTCATAGTCTACCACCTGATATTCTTTGGCTCTGTCACAAGATCTATCTATACATCATCTTTCTCTATGACAGCAGAAGGTGGTGTCAATAGAGGGCAAGGACTATTTTAATTCTGTTCTCCATTGCCCCACTGGTTGGCTATAGGCTTTGGTGCAAGAGGGAATGTTTTCTTTTCTTGAATCCAAAGGAAATGTAGGTGAGAAAAATTCATAAAGATGCACTGGCATCTGAGCTCTAAAGCCGAGAGCGAAGGCAGGTCCAGCAAGGATGGTCAAGTCAGGGATCACCAAGAATCAGGACCAAGCAGGGTGAATGTGGGAGCTGGGATGGGTAGCACCCATGCCTACATGGAGAGAGTGCAGGCAGCTGGAGACCAGGTTGGGGCTGGGTGTGCTTGGGGCACTGGTGGCACATGTCTGCCCACAGGCACAGCCCCTGCATG
The DNA here is from genome assembly GCA_009806455.1 of Tetrax tetrax. Taxonomy (NCBI): domain Eukaryota; kingdom Metazoa; phylum Chordata; class Aves; order Otidiformes; family Otididae; genus Tetrax; species Tetrax tetrax. Next base: position 61,783 of record WHYT01012405.1, on the reverse strand, counting down.
GATGAGTACAACATGCATCTCCCTGAGGAGAGAGTGTGAGAGGTGACTACCCAGGGGAGCCTTAGAAAATTTCAATTCCTTTTTTTACCCATCCTGTGCTGATTTTAAAAAACTAAAACACACCGCAGAGACAGACCCGTCAATGCATCTTTTTACTAAAGCTTAGGTCTTCTGTTGGAGAAAGGTCATCATCTGTCTATTACTCTGTTAGATAAGGACACTGGCCCCAGAGAGCATTTACACAGATCTCCCAAATTCCAGGCTCTCATCGCAACCATCAGTGCATACAGGGCACATGAAGATCTTTTGTTTATTTTCTGAAGAAAAATGCCTGAAGTATTCTATCTCTAGAACTTTTCCAGTGTTCAGCAAAATGCTTTTTTTTTTTTTTTTTCTGTGTAGTTAGCTTTTGTATATTCTTGTATATAAACAGGAACAATAAGAAAATAAACACAATGAGGACAGATTTTCTAAATTAAATGCCATTTCCTGCAGTTCCTTTAATGGGTAAACCTTTTCCACATTAAGATGAATTCAGACTATATTTAAATTCAGATTATATTTAAGCAGAAACCAGAATCTCGCAGTTGTTTTTACTACACAGCTAACAGACGTACTGTCTTGGCATAAGAACATCAATTGGCTTATTTAAATGTTTTTGTCTAATCATAAAGACTTATGTTGTCTTGCATTGTTATTTTAACTTGCAACTAGGGTTACATTTGTGTTCTTTAAGAACATTGTCAATATTTCATGTTGTCTCTCTAAGTAGTAAAGGAGGCCTTGGAGATACGGATATGTGAAAGGAAAGGTGAGATGGCTGTTATTACAGAAATTTGCTAAAATGTGGTATGTAAGTAAAACATTACATCACTTACTATAATTTGCATGGTAGGATGGGGATACTAGACGTTAGACACTTGTTTATCATGAGGAATTCAGAATCACAGTGCAGACTGCAGCAATATACTAATAACTATTTGTCAAAACATACCCACTTTAAAACAGAAAGAAAAAAAAAAAAGAGATAGAGGGCAGGCATAGAGGCTCTAAAGCATCAGTCTGTAGAAAAAATACAGTGGCAGGTGATTTTTGTGTTTATGATATTTTGTCAAATTCTGCAAGCATCCAATAACAACAGTTGATTTTATTTTTGAAAAGAAATAGAAATTAACTTATTTATCCAGAAAGTCTTGCAACTAACAAAAGGTAACTCAATTTGGCTCTCATTCTGCTTGTGAATTTGTGAACTTAAAACTAGCAACTACTTATGTATCTTGATCATGACCCTACAACATTTACTTTATGACAAGAAAACACATCACCAACCACTACTGTGTATTTTTGGATCTTCAGCAGGGCCAGTTTTCCAAAGCTTAAAGCAACTGAGAAAGCAAGTACATTTTAAATGGTATTTTAATTTGTTGCTGCCAGCTCTGAAAATATATTTGTTAACAGAAAGATACCAATCAACTGTTCCCGCTAGGAGACTAATTCTTGAGCCAACAATATTTTTATGAACAAACCTGAATGTTGATAGCATGTATTTCCTGCAACAATTTTCAGATGGGATAAGGATTGGTTTAGCAATGAATAATAAAAAGGGAAGATTTTTTTTCATAAAAACTGATCTGAATCACTTATTTAAATAATTATAGTCCAACTCAGATGTTGTAGTACAGCTGGTATGTGCGAGGATAATAACTCCAGTGTATGACTGTGGGTTAGGAAACCTACTGGAAAACAGTGACTCTGGAAGAGTTTTAGGGTAGCTGGAGATAATATGCAGTGCCGTGATCGAGAAGGCTAAGGTCAACTTTCAGAACACAAAGCAAGTAAAAGGATGTGAAGGTGACCTAGTATCTGAATAACTAGCCTTGCATAAAGATGTTCAGTTTTTCAAAGAGAAAGGTGACTTATTTATTCTATCCAGGCAACTACTCTATGCCAGAGATCTCATACAAAAGGGGCAAATTTCTCAATCTGAGTGACAAAAGTGCAACAAGTTCCAGCAGTTGGTAATATATATAAATATTATATAATAATATAATAATATATAATATTTTATATGTAAATAAATATATAATTTATCCAATTATAAAATGCTGGGATTTAGCACTGAGAGGTTAAGAGGGGAAAAGTTACTACCAGGAAACTGGGATGCTGAGTGTCATCTGAAAGAATTTAGATGTGAATTTTTAACTGTTTCCAGGTGAAATTCCATAAATTATGTGAAAGTATCTAAGCTAGACAGCGTTAGAGATTCCTTCTTATTTTGGTGTCTTTGAATATCTGAATCTTTGCCTTGAAAATATTCTTTCATGGGCCTTAACTGTGCTCCTCTCAACAACATCATGAAACTTCCTGCCCTGCGCTAAGTAAAAAGTCAAATTTTTAAGACAACTAACAAAATGATCAGGAATATTTTTTTTTCCTACTGTGTAGTTGGATAGAAGTCTTTTGTCATGATTTTCTGTCTTTTCCTGTCCTCCTGGAAGAAAGATGCTGGAGGAAGTAGGACCAGTGGAGAAAGTAGAACATAGTTGTCGTGACTTGCGTATGTATTCAGCATCAAACTGAACACATTTTTTTACTGGGAAGGAATGCTTCCAGCACATTAATTGATAGAGTTTGATAGGTCTTATCCATGTCAAAATAGCCTGCATAGATGGTACGTGCATAACCTCTTCACTTCAATGGCACTGTTTTTCCTTTTTTCCCTGTCTGTGGTCAACAGTGATGCAGGCTCCAGGAAATGTAAATAATTCAGTCTATCACTGTTTTACTTATTATGGAGTCACCTGCAGATAACAGATTTGCAGAAAATTAGACTGAATAAGCTCGCCTAGAACTGCATGTACCTACTAGGAATATTATTTTATATTTTCTATCAAGACTCTTAACCTCTTCTGGAATGATAAGCAGCTTATAAAATAGGAATTTTCAAAGATTAAATATTAGAAAACCATTTGCAATGGACTAATTCTTTCTGTTGGGAGTGGTCTTATTCTAGGAGCAATCTTGTTCATTTAACAGTTACTTTCAGTCCAGGCACTACTTTTTATGAGGAGTAGGTTACGTTGATAAGATATGATACATTATTTAGGGTCTTTAAATTATATAAGATGCTTATATTAGTTTATACAATTCCTTTTTAAAAGTGTCAAAATTCATGTATGTTTAATTAAGCATATGAGAAAGGCTGCCATCCTCAAAACATTCTCAGCAATGACAAATAACCTGAATAGCTCTTTGACTCTCCTACCTGCTGTACTTCTTATGTTCATGTTAAATTTAGAGAGGGAATCTTAGAGATATGTGGCAAAGCTTAGCAGTACGAGTAATAGCTGCTTCTTAAGATAACATTATATCGTTGTGAAAACAAAGTATCACTAATTTGCTGTATGCAAGAGGAAAATACATGACACAAGAAGGTTTCACTTTACTCAGTGTTTGCAGCCAGGCTGAAAAATACAGATTTTCAATTGTAAAAATTATTGGCAATAGTAAGAGGCTATGCAATTCATAAAGGATTATTTGTTGTTTTTTCCCCCCTTGTGATATTCTTTCTGCCTTAATTCTGCCAGCTACCTTATGTTCAGATCAATACCATCTGGTCTTTAGAAACACAGACTTGTGGAAAGCCCAACTAATTTTTCTTCACAAGTGGGTAAAACTCAAAATAAAAATGTCTTTCAATCCATAAGACAAGGACAGGCCAAATTAGGCTTATAAAGTAAAAAATCAATTTCATGCCTCTTTAAAAGGGCCTTCATGCTTACAGTCCCTGCTCAGATGCAGTTAAGAGAGCTGTTTCTCATGTAACTTTCAGCTGCCGTAATCCTCCTGTCTCCACCTCAGGATAACCAGTTGAATTGCATGCCCATGACTTCCTTTGTTTTAAAACTGCAAGTACTGCATCACCAGCATTTCTATGGGTTTACAAAAAAAGGCATATTTTTAGAACAATTAGCTTCCTGTGATGTAATGGGCATGTGTGTAGTGTCACATTTTGGCTATTTCGCTAGCTTAAAAGCAAAACGCTCAGTAGATGATTTATGAGTATAGGACTTCCTTTACCCTCCTGAACATGATACCCTACCCGTTTGCTCACTAGAGATTGGAATTTATAATGTACAGTTTACTATTTCAATTTTAATATTTGTCTCAAAAATGAAAATTGCCAAGAGGGCTCCTTTAACTGTTTCTCCCCAAGCTCCATCAGTGAAGGAGGGGCTGGAATTGCTCTGGGATGCTGCAGTCATCCAACAAATGTGTAGCATGTATCCATGAACTAATGCTTCTATATCCCTAATAGTGCTCTAACAAATCCTAACTCTTCTTTAATGATGAAGTATTTATCAGTCACACCTGGGATTACTGCTCTTTGGGTAAATTTGTGATACTGATTTTCCAAGCTAGAGTCAAGGGCACACACTTTCCTTAATTTTTTTTTTTTTAATAAATAAATAAAATGTTGAAATATTAACATCTTATTGTCCTGCGTGCAGCTCACTCTGTTGTTCTAGTTTTGTATGCTTCAGATTTACATCAAGTTGTTTAAAATAATATTATGCTTTAATTCTTTTTTTTTTATTTTTTTCCAAATATTGGAACTAAACCAGTATATTCTCCCTTACGCTTCAGAAGTACAGTTTCTGTATGATGGATGTACAGACATATACAGCCATATACTTAACAACTGTGACTGTAAGTTTGTGCCTTCAGTTTACAGAACATCACATAGTAAATGGCAACAGCTTGTGAAATCATGCTATTTCTTGTGGATCTGTTAAAGCACAAGGCTGATGCCACAAATACCATCTCAGCCACTGAGTTCAGTGTCTTGTAGTCACAGAACCCATAAAGTAAGTCTGGCAATAAATGCCAAAGGATCCACGGAAACCTTTGATGTGCTGTGACACACCTGTGGTCCCAAACCATATAACTACCACCCACAACAAAATTAAGACTGGAAAAAAAACTCCAGAATCCAAACCTGCCAATTATTTCAGCCCTGAATACAGGGAAAAATATGTCAAACTGGCAACTTAGAAATTCCAGTGTTAGTAGGAACCCCCATCATACACTGTCTCCTGTTATAGTCAATCTCAAAAACATCAGAGGAAACAAACTCACCCATCATGTTTCTCTCCCTGGGAATGCATCAAAAGTGTAAAGGTTTTCCCAGCCCCGTGGACAGCCAGCAGAAGCACCAAAATGATATGAATATATCAAATAATATAAATGTAGAAATATATCAGACAGCAAGTTCCTGCCACATGTTGCATTCCCTGACAGATTCCAACACACCACAAGAATAAGAATTCCCCTTGTAATTTAATGTTCTATCTTCAATATTTTTTTTTCTATTATGCAATTCTTCCTATAAACTTAGGTATTCTTTCGGTTGCAGCACAGAATACATAGTTTAGTTGCAAAATTTTTCATTGCATATATTGTCCTAAAATTTCTTGCTGATTTTGGAAAATAGAATTTGAGTTGAGTTAAAGCAAATTCCATTTGAAAATTATGACAGTTTTTGTTATATGTGGGTCCTATTACTACCTCTTTTATATTGTTATTTTACTTGGATCTTGATATTCTATTAGCAGACCTTTTTTTTTTTAAGCTCATACACTTTTAAGAAATAATAGGTCCTATCAAACTGGCACTGATTTGAGGTGGGTTTTTTAGGAACCTTTTTTGGATATGTGATGATCTGGAAAGGAATCTAAAGCACAGCAATACACCTTGTTAGTTTATGTGGTTACAAAGCTCCTCCTGGAGAACATATGATGCCTATAATGATGCCATCACATTCCAGTTTTTGTGGAACAGACGGTGTCTTGAAATGTCCAGTACTGCATAATGTTAGCAGTGCTCGATTATAAAATTCTTGGTAAAAGGTGAGAAATGATAGCTTTATATTTCGGTTTTTTCAAGACTTCAAACTCTGTAGATAGGCAGAGTGTTCACAATCTGAAATCATAAGAAATAATAAACTTCAAATAAGCTTATGCTATTTGTGTACTTAGAATGTAGGAAAATTGCAAACGTTACAAGCGTAATTTCTAGCATGAGTTGTGTAAAAACATCTTCTGTGTGGAACTGACCAGCAATAATCCTGGATAGCTGGGATATTCTTGATGCATAGTCCTATGCACAGGCACCCATTTAAGTCAAGCATTTTTTGCACTCAGTCTATAATTTTAATGTAATTGCAAACACAGTTTTGCTGTGATTTCATCTAACTCTAGCATCTGTGTTCAGTTGACTTAAATCATGCTCATGTTTCTCAAGTGAAACCACACGCTGACCAAAGCCAGTTTATTAAAATATTCGTGTTCTTCTATAATTTTCTAAGCAACTTACAGGACACAAATTGAAAATTAGGAGACATAACAAGCCAGGATTACTCAGGGAACAAGAAAAGTTTGGTCTTGTGTAGTTGCAAAACTTCACAAAAAATTAAAGGAACAAGAAGTGCATCTTTAGGAACAAGAAGTGTGCAAGGCCTTCTTCATGCTTTTGAAAGACACTTTCTATGAAAATGCTTGAAAGTTCTTAAATGTCTTACATCTACACATCTCAGTGCTACAGAAGGTGCTGCACTCTTGCTGAAACTCTCTTTTGAATATTATATTTTTTTTCCTAAGCTGCTTTGACATTTGCAAAACCTTTATTCAAAGGTTAATACAAGCATGGCTTGTTACAACATGGTCATAAAAAATGGTCAGAGATTGTAGCGTTCTCTTTGACAAGCCTTCGTTCTGACTTCAGGAGATGTATGAAAGTTTGGAAGAACTATTTCATGAACACTTCTCTATACACTGATTTTCATATTTGTTTTTTAGAGTTTTATTTTTTATGCAGGTTGCTAAAATTCTCTAGTTTGTGGTCTGACTCCACAAATGGCTGTATCAGCAAAATGTTTTCTAGGCAAAGAATTACAGCATGGGCACAGGTACAAAAAGCAGGAGAGTAGGAAACAGCTATTCTTAAGCTTTTGCTGTCGAGACACTGTTCTGCATACTGCTTACCTACAGCTTATTGCAGTTCTACATCATTTCTACTCTCAGATGTAGTGACTGATACTTTAAGGTTTAAAAGCCTGCAAGGGACAACTACCATCATCCAGGCAGATATGTCCTGTATTACATAGGCTAGAGACATGGAGCTCTTTGAATTAAACATGTGATTTCCTTCTATGCGATCTTAGTTTCAAGATTTCTTGAAGTCTATGGCAGAGAGCTTGCTGTGCAGTTTCCTCGCTGCCCCGTGGATCTTGAACTCCACCGTGTCGTGGTCGCTGCAGCCAAGGCTGTCCATCAGTTTCGCATCCCCCACCAGCCCCTCCCTGTTGGTGAGCACAAGGTCCAGCATGGCACCCCTCCTTGTCGGCTCCTCTATCGCCTGCAGGAGGAAGTTGTCATCCACGCATTCCAGGAACCTCCTGGACTGCCTGTGCCCTGCCGTGTTGTCTCTCCAACAGATGTCAGGGTGGTTGAAGTCCCCCATGAGGACCAGGGCTGGTGACTGCCGTGAGGCTGCTCCTATCTGACTATAGAGCGCCTCGTCCACTCTGTCCTCCTGGCCAGGCGGCCTGTAACAGACCCCCACCATAACATCCCCCATCCGTCCCTGTCCTCTGATCCTGACTCATAAGCTCTCTGTCAGCTCCTCCTCCATCCCCAGGCAGAGCTCCACGCACTCCAGCCGGTTGCTGACATAGAGAGCGACACTCCCTCCTCGCCTTCCCCTCCTATCCTTTCTAAAAAGCCTGTACCTCTCCATGTTGGTACGAGTCATCCCACCACGTCTCCGTGATGCCAACAAGGTCATAGCCCTGCTCGTGTGCATGCATCTCCAGTTCTTCCTGTTTATTCCCCATGCTGCGTGCGTTGGAATAGAGACACTTCAGCTGGGCCCCTGACAAAGCCGACTTGTTCGGCTTTTGTATCACAGTTTAGGTTCATTTGCACTTACCTGCGATCCTTCCCTGACTTCTGGGCACTTGATGCTGGCACTGGCACCATGCTGATAGCCGTGGGCTGAACTGTGCTCCCCCTCCCCCAGCAACACCAGTTTAAAGCCCTCCGGACGAGTCTGGCAAGTCTTCGACCAAGCACACTCTTTCCCTTCTTGGTTAGGTGCACGCCATCCGTCCCTAGCAGCCCGGGCTTCTCAAAGCACGCCCCGTGGTCGAGATACCCAAAGCCCTGGCTGTAGCACCACTCCCTGAGCCATGAGTTGACCTGCCAGATACATCTGGCCCTTTCAGGCCCCTGCCCTTCAACCGGGAGGACCGAGGAGAATACCACCTGTGCCCCAGAGTCTTTGACTGTTGTACCCAGAGCCCTGAAATCCCTTTTGATGTTTCTCAGGCTGCTGCTGGCTGCGTCACTGGCCCCCACATGAAACACCAGTAGCGGATAATAGTCCGTGGGCCGTATGAGGCTAGGTATTCTCTCAGCGACATCCCTGATACAAGCCCCTGGGAGACAGCATACTTCCCGAGAGAGCAGATCGGGGCGGCAGATGGGTCCCTCCATACCCCTCAGGAGGGAGCCACCCACTACCACCACGCGTCTCTTTTTCTTAGTAGCACTGGTTATCACGCGAGCCGGTTGGGCTACCTCGCACAGCTCCAGTGCCTCCCCCGAGGTGCTGGGTCTTACTTGTTCAGTCTGCAGAGCAGCAAAGCAGTTCTGCAGGGGCACCTTGGGGTTCTGGGGAAGCTGGGGACAGGGGACGAGCAATGGATATCATCTACATGGACTTGTGCAAAGCTTTCGACACTGTCCCGCATGATATCCTTCTCTCTAAACTAGAGAGGCATGGGTTCGATGGATGGACCACTCGGTGGATAAGGAGTTGGCTGGATGGCCGCACTCAGAGAGTGGTGGTCAACGGCTCAATGTCCAAGTGGAGACCGGTCACCAGTGGCGTCCCTCAGGGGTCCGTGTTGGGCCCGGCCCTGTTCAACATCTTTGTCGGCGATATGGACAGCGGGATAGAGTGCACCCTCAAGCTGTGTGGTGCCGTCGACACGCTGAAAGGGAAGGATGCCATCCAGAGGGACCTGGACAGCCTGGAGAGGTGGGCCCGTGCCAACCTCATGAAGTTCAACCAGGCCAAGTGCAAGGTCCTGCACCTGAGTCAGGGCAATCCCAGGCACAAATACAGGCTGGGCGGAGAATGGATTGAGAGCAGCCCTGAGGAGAAGGATTTGGGAGTGCTGGTGGACGAGAGGCTCAACATGAGCCGGCAATGCGCCCTTGCGGCTCAGAAGGCCAACCGCATTCTGGGCTGCATCAAGAGGAGCGTGGCCAGCAGGTCGAGAGAGGTGATTCTCCTCCTCTACTCTGCCCTGGTGAGACCCCACCTGGAGTACTGCGTCCAGTTCTGGAGTCCCCAACACAAGAAGGACATGGACCAGTTGGAGAGAGTCCAGAGGAGGGCCACAAAGATGATCAGAGGGCTGGAGCACCTCTCCTGTGAGGACAGGCTGAGAGAGTTGGGGCTGTTCAGCCTGGAGAAAAGGAGGCTCCGGGGAGACCTAATAGCAGTCTTCCAGTATCTCAAGGGGGCCTACAGGAAGGATGGGGACAGGCTGTTCAGTAGGGACTGTTGTGATAGGATGAGGGGTAATGGTTTTAAAATAGAGGGAGGTAGATTTAGATTGGATATTAGGAAAAAAATTTTCACAAGAGTTGTAGAACACTGGCACAGGTTGCCCAGAGAGGTGGTGGATGCCCCATCCCTGGAAACGTTCAAGGCCAGGTTGGATGAGGCTCTGAGCAACCTGATCTAGTCAGGGATGTCCCTGCTTCTTGCAGGGGGGTTGGACTAGATGACCTTTGAAGGCCCCTTCCAACTCTAACCATTCTATGATTTTATGATTTCACGCAGCAGCAGACCAGCATGCTTCTGCTATTGTCCTCATTAATTACAGTCTGTACTGCTCTACCTTTTCCAACTTGAATTTGACTAGCATACATCTTTCAAGCCATGGATTTTGTTATGCTTAGTTCTGCACAGGAAAAATAGTCTTGAGCTGGGGAAATGTATTTGACTCATTACCGGTAAACATAACTTCTGATCATTGATTTGAATGTTGAGAAGGAAAAAAAAAAGCACAAGCAGTTATGCAGGCACGTAGACAAACATCTATCCTTCCCCCTCTGCAGCCTCAACTTTTCACATGTTTTCTGTGAGTTGTGCTCAGTCACCCAACAAGGTAGGTTGAGATGCTCTGTGCAATGGCTTTCCCTTGTTCTGCACCCAGTCATTTTTTTCTGCTGTTTCTGCAGTTTCAAAGTTTTTTATTTATTTTCCACTGTTTCTTAAATAGGTTTCAGAGCCGTCTGCAATGATTTTCATCTGTCTTCCCACACAGGTTACAACTGTGGCCTGCTGCTCCTTAAACCTTGTAACTTCTGCACTTTGTATGCACATACACAATAATAAACTCACTATTACTGCTTCTTCTACACAAACAAATAGGCTAAGCTAGTTAAGTGTCTCAAGATAAGGCCTGTTTTCCAGATATCAGACTTTAATTGTACTTATTTTCAAGTTCTTTCTAACTGTAAAACTTCATTTTTAGAGTATGGACAGTGAATGCAACCTGCCAGTACACAGTTATTTATGGTATGTAGGAATGCTAACCTCACTTACCAGATTTAAAAGTTTACCTATTAGCTGCCATTTTTGTGGTTGCTGCTCCATTGTGCAATATAAACTGAGATTGATGTCCAGTGATCTAGCTACAATTAGCACTACGTCTTTCCCTTTTAGAAGAACAAAAATTTGGTATTCTTGTGGCAATTTGAGTGTCCTTAGAAGTTCTTTATTCCTGCTATTTTATGGGTTTTGCTGTCTGATTTAGAAGTCATACATAAAAAGACTCCTGATCTATTCCTCCAGGCCTTGCAAGTGGGGTAAAAGCTGTCTTATCCTGCAATTTCAGGCATGTAAGTTAAGTTGTAAGCAATATTACCTCTTTACTTTTTGACAACGAAACCAGGGAGAATAAGAGTGCCTCCTACCAGTCTTATGGGTTCAAACTGGAGCAGCTTTGCATAATATGAAAGTAATAATCCTGTCAAAGAGCACAGGAAACGTTTGCAGCCTTGAACTTCATTATATGGTGTGCAGTGAACTCGGCATTAAGCACCAATTGTGAGTAATTATTTTTCAGAGATTTAGAAAGAAAGCCATGTAAATTATGCTTTGTCTCTTCTTCTGCAGGACCACCTGTAAGTTAAATACAGGTTAAACTAGAGGTGTTTAAAAGTAACAAGATAACTGCTAGCTTGGGACATCCATGAGCTATAGGTGGCTGGAGACTTGTGAAGTGTTTCTGTCACTGTGTGTTTGCCTCCCGCTCTCATGTAGCCCGAGCACACACTGCAAGGGACAGGTTCCTGCACTGGCAGAAGATCACTCTATTCCCACACCCTTCCTTCTCACTAAGAAAGCAGATGTGTTGGGAGGGCCAACACCATTAGCCAGGTCTCTAGGTTGCAGGGGGAATAATTAAAATTTAGGATGTTAGTGGCCATTTGTTTTATACGCCCTATTACCTGAATTTTGCCTTTTTCAGTCAGCTCTGTGCTCTCAGGGTATGACAAATCTGTTTTCCTACTGCTATTTCAGTTAAAATAAAAGAAATTAAATAGGTGCTTCCAGTGGCCTGCTGCACAGCTGCCTGTAATAGCTAATTGGTCTCCTATAATTATTGCCCTAGTTGAAATATGTTTACTATTAGACGAGAGGTTTATGTAGGTCATCTGGTTTTCTGGAAAAGTTGGGCTGCACTCAGACATTAAGCCAATCTACCTTATCTTTGACCTTTCTTGAAGCTCTGCCACGAGTAAGCGGGTTTAATAGAAACTATATCTTTCGAACATTGGAATCATTAAAGTAGGAGAACTAATTTGGAGCTTTAATGTACAATGTTGTGTGAAATAACAGTCTTCTTTTGGATGTTCATTCCAGGCAGTAATTGATATATGTACTGTCATGTATGTGTCTATGAAACTTTGACACCCTCTGGTGAAGTATGGCCTCAAGTCTCAAGTTTAGACTGTATGTGCCTATAAATAGCTCTCCACATTGGATGTACATGCAGTTGCATTAGATGTATGTAAACATGTAAAACAGACATTGTTTTACTTCTAGACTTCAGCTTTCAGCTTCCTGTTTTATTATTTAAGATTATCTGCCATACTGTTTTCTTGTTTCCTCTCTGAGGGAAATACATCTCAGACAGAAACTATGCCACGGTTTAATTGTTTTAAAAATAAAATTATACCTATCATTAACCTGTTTTGAGATTAACTGGATGTGTAAAAAACTTCAAGTGCTTCACGATCTCAGGCATCTTACTAACAGAGGAATTTCTTTGAAATAGTAGAAATAAATTTTCTATGACCTCCTAAGACCATCAACATCTAACCTTCTAGTTTGCTTTTTTTGGGAAAAAAAAAGAAGTCCTTACCAATACTGAAAACTTGTTTAGCCAATTGTTTTCTGTTTTTATTTTCTCCAGTTCAATTTTGCTTTAAATCACATGTAGTCTTTTCCTCTATATTTTACCTTTGACTGTAGCAGCATTTCACCAGGGTGGAATTCTCCTTGGCTTGCGTGGAAATGGACTCTGTTGTTATTTATTATGTGACAGAGGAGCACTAGAGGTCCCTTTCTTTCATTGGCAATTTGAGAGCTAAAGGGCTGAGAGCCTGCACAATTATGGACACAAAAGTAATGCATCAAAGCAGGTCTCATTAGAAATCTACATATAGGACTAGTTGGGCTACCCATTATTCTACCTATCGTACACAGCAATTTACAAATTTCCTTCTGTGCCAAAGTACCAGCCAGAAGCCTTGTATGCACACATCAGGATCCTAGTAAATTACACTGAGAGCAATCAGATAACATTGTTAATATGACTCACTTCAGTGCAATTTCTTTTCTCCTCCCTGTATGATTAATTACAACCAAATTGATGTTGCCAGCAATGATTAATTTACAAGTTGAGATGCAGAGTAAATGAGCTAAGCAAAGCTGAGTTGGCACTGCCTCTCATTTAAGAAACTGCACAAGGGATCACAATTCACAGCTAACCTTGTGATCCATTACTGCACTTGCATAAAAATTGGCTAGGTTGAATAGCTGCAAAATTAGAATTTATTATTTTGTTATAGCTGTTTAGAAAAAGAAATATTTGTTTTAGTTTAGCTAAATGAGAAAACAAAAGAGGGCAAATCAGGCTGTTTCTGTGAAATTTTTGTAATTCAAATTCTTGATCAGATAAAATATAAATGCCAAGCCTTTGATAGGGAATTGAAGATGAGGACCATATTCTGGGTAAAATCCCTGAATTTCTATTTGGAAAAAAAAAAAAAAAAAACACTGAAAAGAATAGGTATATTATATTTCATAACTGCTTTTCCTTGATGATAATAATGAATCTGTTCTTTAGGAACTACAGTCACTTCCCACATTGTACGTAAGTCAGAATTGCTGTCTGTATTAATGTCTGTATTAGACGTTTACATTAGTGTGCATTATGGAGTATTTTATCATCTTCTATGTATAACCAACAGAAGTAGTAGATTTGAGGGGCTTGCAGAAACCTTTACTCTAAAACACTCATAATTTTTTAAAATCAAATTTCCTTATAGGATGTACAGCGTTCATTGGGTAAAAAATGAAATTCAAAATTAAGTCTTTTTCATTAAAGCAATGAAGAATTTTCAGCTGATGGCAAGTATTTCTGAGGAATGAGAGATGTGACTGATAGCTTACCTTAAGCTCCTTTTCCACTTCTTTAATTTATTTTCTTTGCATAAAAGTCAATTAAAGAATGAAGTACACTTTTATCCACAGCTATTTGTGGTTTCATAGTAAGGGAGTTCTTGAGGCTCTGAAACTCTGTGTTGAAGACAGGCTGGATCCAGAGTGAGAATTTTCAGTCAGTATCCCCTTTTCAGAGAGAAATATAACAGCTTACACAGTTGAATATAGAGGGGCACAGTACAGAGGGACATATAAAATAAATTTTATCAATGTCTTAGAATAACCCAATCTGGATCAAGACTGTGTAAATTTGAGTAGCAAGGTGCTAGAAAACTATTTACACTGAAAATGGAACTTCATTGCTCTGCTATTGTTAGTTACTTACATGACCTGCAATAATCTTAGTGACTCCCTCCAGATAATTTTTGGTTGCCAAGCAATACTAAGTAGTATATCCAGTGTCCTAAAATTTACAGCCCCTGGGAGATATCATGCATCGGTTTTTGTCTTGTGAAACTCCTCTGAAGTCAACAGAGTTGTACAGAACATGACCTCTAATTGAAGATTATTTGGATGTTGCCAGCACACATAGCCTGCATTAAATTTTCAAGTTCTTATTTGTATAGTTGCAGAAAAATAACTTTTTTTTTTTCTTTTGCCCCTTTATTTCCTGCAAGACACAGAAGATATGAGATTTAATCCAAGCTGTGTTACATTTTTGTAATGACAGAATATGTGAGCTTATTGACATGAAAAAAAGGGATGTACTCAGAAACCATGCCACGCATTGTAGAAATCGAGGATATATGCTTGCAATACATAAGTCTAGTAGAATTTTCATCCTTGTGTGTATTGCGGGGATAAAGAACTGTTGTATAAACTCTGATGGGTTAATGCTAGCCTCTGGATCTTTGCAGTTAGGCATAATGTCACTAAAAATAGTCAGGCTTTTCTGTTATACCAGATTAAATTACTGGCAGATCCTAGCGGAGTGATGAGCTAGTGAAAAGCCAGCTGTGTTCAAGAACATCTGGATGATTTTAATACTACAGTTCAAGAAAATGTACCTGCATATAGGAGAGCAATTTGTGTGCTTATCTTGAAATTCTTCCAGCTCAAATAGAACAATGAGCAATTGGATTGAGATTACTGAAATTCAAGTCCTTGTTTAAAGCCTAAATGTGTTTTCCGTGTAATTTTATGATATCTATGTAACATTTTGCACCTTGCTGACCTGCTAATGCTATTGTAGAGGCTATCTGTGTAGCTTCCTTAAGGAATAGGCTCTGCTGTGAACAGTTCGTTACACAGAGCTCCCTGAATGTCCCTCTTTTTTCAAACCCTAGTGCTCTTCTCAAACTGGATAGGAATAACACCCTTTCTTATGGACTGAAGACTATGTTATTGTTTTCCAGTGCAAGACCTTTGCCACTTTCAGAATAGGGGTATGTTTGTATTTCCCAAGTCTCTCTGCTTTCTGAACCTGAAGTGGGTAAGTATATAGTGCTCTCTGCACACGCTATGTAGGAATTCTCAGAAGGAGTGCAATAAGAGGGAAAAGCAGATTTGTACTAGCGTCAGATGAATGATCCTTTCAAAATAATATGATATTCATTTATTTCCCTGTAGTAATGTCCACCTTATGCAAAAGAAACCTCACCACAAATAGCTTCCAGTTCCTCCTTCTTGGGTACACCTTGCAAAAAGGCTAAAGATTAAGTTCACAATAAATATACATTCTCATGTGGGCAGTCAAGATTGAGATAAATAACTTTCATTTCATTATGACCTCTGCCAGAATAGTGCTTGACATCTCTGGATCTCAAGTTAAAGGCTGCCCCAGGGTCTGCCATCTGTGCTGAGACTACTGTAACCTGTTCTGTAAACATGGGGTTCCAGTCCAAAGTGCCAATTTGGCACTCTTTGAAGGCTTTAAATCCTATTAAAATTGAAATAGATTCATAATATTTATACTGAGATGCATGTAAGATGCAGAAAGAAAAGAATGAACAGCCCTTCTGGATTTAAAAGCCACCACACAGCAGTGTGCTTCTTCTGGGAAGCTCAAGAAAGTTGAGAACATGTTGGAGTTACTCCAAGGAATCATTTTTCTCTTTCCCTGTTTACAGCCAGCAACACGCATTTTTAGTAATCACAAGAACACAGAACCAATTCTATAGAATAATTGTGTAAGAGAGCTGTTGAGCTTGAAGAGGTAAGCTTTCTTATGTTCATGTATGGATGGCCCATAATGCATGATTTCTTCCAGAGGAGGGAGGTTTCCCAGCTTGACTATTAATTCTGGGAGGAAAAAATGCAAGGTATATCTCTTTGTCCTGTCTCTCAGAGGAAAAAGTTCACGTGTTTACAAAATCAGCAGCAACAGGAAGCTCTCTGTGTGTGCTCTTCTGATAATAATCCAATGATACGGCTATTTTAAAGAGCATGAAACTGCAATTGTCAAACAGGGGCTACTCAGGGAGTTTGCAGACTCATTTTGAAGAACGACAAACAGGGGCTACTCAGGGAGTTTGCAGACTCATTTTGAAGAACGACAATGCTATAATTTTGATAGTTCTGTTATTAGCATTTGCAAAATTATTCTTATTGTTTATACCAAACCAATCAGACTGTATCAATAGATATAAAACAACATTTTGTTTCAACTTCTTCTTCCAATAAGCCATAGTTCCATGATCCAGCATCCACAGGTGGTATTACTCACAGTGGTCTGCTGCTTTGTAGCCAAAGTTAATCTCAGCTGTCATTATCTATGTCCTGGGTACTCAGATAAGTCTTCTCTCTTGCGGTGGGTTGGCTCTGGCTGGAGGCCAGGTGCCCATCAAAGCCACTCTATCACTCCCCACCTCAGCAGGACAGGGGAGAAAAAATACAATAACAAGCTTGTGGGTCAAGATAAAGACAGGGAGAGGTCATTCAGCACTTACCATCACAGGCAAAACAGTCAACTTGGGGAAAACAAATTAAATTTATTAACAATCAAATCAGAGTAGAATACTGAGAGATTAAAACAAATCCTAAGAACACCTTCTCCCCACCGCTCTCTCTTCCCAGGCTCAACTTCACTCCCAGTTTCTCTGCGCTTCCCTGCCCGGCAGCGCAGGGGGATGGGGAACAAGGGTTGCAGTCAGTTCATCACACGCTGTCTCTGCCGCTCCTTCCTCCTCCTCAGGGGGAGGACTCCTTACACTCTTCCCCTGCTCCAGCGTGGGGTCCCTTCCACGGAAGACAGTCCTCCATGATCTGCTCCTTCTGATGGGCTGTAGTTCTTCACAAGCTGCTCCAGGATAGGTCCCTTTCACAGGGTCCCAGGCCCTGGCAGCACACCTGCTCCAGCCTGGGCTCCTCTCTCCCCAGGTCACAGGTTCTGCCAGGAGGCTGCTGCAGCACAGGCCCTCCATGGGGCCACAGCCTTCTTCAGGCATCCGCCTGCCCCGGCGTGGGGTCCTCCCTGGGCTGCAGGTGGATCTCTGCTCCTCCATGGGCTGCAGGGGCACAGCCGGCCTCACCATGGGCTGCACCTCGGGCTGCAGGGGAATCTCTGCTCCCGCGCCTGGAGCACCTCCTCCCCTTCTTCCCCACTGACCTTGGTGACTGCAGGGCTGCTTCTCTCACATATTCTCACTCCTTTCTTCTGTCTGCCATTGCTCCACAGCAGGATTTTTTTCCCCATCTCAAATATATTATCCAGAGCCACCACCACCGTCGCTGGAGGATGTGGCCTTGGTCAACGGTGGGTCTGTCTTGGAGCCCACTGGCATGGGCTCAGTCAGACATGGAGGAAGCTCCTAGCAGCTCCCCAGAGAAGCCAGCCACCTCTGTAACCCCCTGCTACCAAAACCCAGCCCTACAAACCCAATGCACCATTCCTCATGCAGCTCACTAAAATACTGTACATCTCCAGCAACGCATATGGAAATAACGTGTTAACATCAGAGGACCTTCTATCCTAATGTTGATATTGATTTTTTTTTTTCTGACAGACAAATAATTTATACTATTGAAATAATATAATGAGTACTCTATAAATTACCAGAAACTGACTCGAAAAACTAGGGTAACTCTACATATACAGCAAATTCTACTTTGTTTTTATTCCTATTTATCATAAAAATCAAATGAGTTTTCACTCTTACTGGGTTATTGTAATCTCCTGGATATAACAAGGAAATTATTTTTGTGTGAAAAATCGTTCAATATAATCAAACTGAATTTAAAATAAGCATACATTAAATTAAGAGCATGTTTATACTACAGCGTTGAAATATATGCAACATCAACATTTTTCTTTAAAATATGTTAAATGAACCCATTTTTCTCATGTAAGGGATATATTCTGCGCCTCCTACTGCAAGTAATGTATAAAATTGCTTTGAAAACAAGTAGCCAAGTTCTTTTGTAAAACTTTTTAACGGCAAAGTTGATATCTTTCATTTATTTTTAAATTTAAGTTAAAGTTTAAACAAGGAGACTAAAGAAACCATCTACTTTCTCATGCAATAAAGCCTTGCCTCTCAGGTTCAGTGCTAGTTCAAGTGAAATTTCAGGTTAGATTCTTGTAGTGTTTTACTTTTTTTTCCAGTGGTTCAACCCCAAACAAAAAAGTGTTCACACATCCCTAACTATGAGATTGTGTAAACATAAGGAAAACATACCACTAAAGACATGGATATTGTGTAATGTAACAAGATACGTGGTATGGTGTGCTGTGAAGCAATATAAGCCTTGAAGCTTGGAAAAACTAAAGAGCTTGCAATACTGTATTACAAGATCTTTATATATTAGACCATTTAGATCTCTATTATAGTGATTGCTTAATACAATTATCAAATATGTGATTTCTGTATTCTGTTTGCTGGCATAAATATTAATTTTAAATGATGTGTAATTGTCATAATCCTTTGGTTCTAGGACTTAGATTAAGTCTTTTCTGAAAAAGTATAAAGGTGTAGTTTTAAAATGAAATTACCGAACTTACTGGGGGTTTTATATTTGTTTTTTAATTGTCTCTTCCACAAAGAGTCTTGATTTCATATTTAAAATACTAATATTAAAGACACAAGGAAATTTTTCCGTATTATTCATGCAGAACATTTTCCTCTCGTATGAAATTTCATCACCCCTACTGTGCTGGTTGTATCTGACATTTAAGTACTCACTGAAGCTAATGAACCTTATATTTTATTGATTAAGTTAGTTATCAGTATTAGGACTGTTTGATGGTATTATTTCTACTGAGTAATTTTTTTTGTTTTCTCAGATAAATGGGTGCAAATTCTGTTAAGGCCTTGAGAGACACTGAAGTTCACATTTGTCAGCCTATATTACTCAAATAGCTTTTCCAATATGAGTGGTAAGTATACATTCCCCTATTGCATACCTAGAAAAGCTGAAAGAGGAGGGACTTTGGGGCCTGAATGACCTCCATTTGAAATTAATAAAGGCGAGCGTTTTTGAATAGAAATTCGTTAGACTTGTCCCTGCAAGTCATTTGATTTTGTTATACATGCCCTTTTATTAAAGTTATAACTCACCATCCTAAAGTGTTTTTTTTCTTTCTACCATCCTTAATAGCAGACTGAAAACTCTTGTTTCCTTAGAAACTTATTGTAGCTTAGAAACTTATTGTAGCCTGTTTATACTCAGGCTTTACTTGTTCTTCTCAGGCCTGACTTCACTGTTTACAAACCTACGGTCTTCCAGCTTCCACTTGAATGGCTTCAAAAGTGATCAGATGAATTAACAAAAGAAAAATCTTTCTACGGCTAGTAAATTCTAGGCTGTATAAACCAGCTCTGAAGAAGCCCTTGAGCCCTCAGATGCTGGTAAGGAGTGAAAATGCCAGAGGGAGGATACCTGTCGCTCTCATTTTTCCAGTCTTACCGGCTTCAGAGGCTGTCAGACAGAGCAGTGGGCTGGACCCAGGCAGACCTTAGATCTGACACTGTGCATCTGCTTCTATACTGTTAAATATTTCTTTACCATATTTTTTTTATGAAATGCTCAACTTTCAATTTTGGAGCTCCCATATTCAGAACAGCACCTCTTTACCTCACAGAGCGGGGAAACCTAGTTCTTGATAGCTATGACATAAATATTCCCTGTTAGCACAGGTCCCCACCCTCTGAGGCCGTGTAGATATGTAGTATGCTGCAGTCTTTCTTGTGCACATGTCAGGAGTTTATTGCACTGGTGTTCCAGCAGGGTGGGCAAGAATTTGAAACCCAGAGAGGCCAACTTGTACTTTGATTAGAAACCAAAGTGGAAATCTTCGTTGTCTTCTTTGGCAGCAGAACAAGGCCAGCATGAACAACATGTACTTCAAATACATGGTGCCTAATCAGTCAATAGCTCTGCATGCCTGTGGAGCTGGGGACTTTCTGGAGTGGTGGAGAATAGGTGTGCTTCAAATTCAGGTGTGTGATTTTGTTCTTGTTTGTTTTTCTTCTTCCTCCTTTTGCTCTTTCTCTGTAGAAGATATGAAAAAAAAAAAAAAAAAAACCCACAAACCCAGCCAAAGGGCAAGTATCACATTTCAAGATCTTTCTAAATGCTGCTACCAAGACAATCTAGAGAAAAGAATGAAAAACATGTGTTTAAGCTTCTCCATTGCTTGTGAAAATAATAAAAAAGTAAAATGATATGTCTTTTCTAATGTTCAGTTTAGTTTGATCACAGCAATGAATGGTTTTGACATAATTTACCTTAAGAAGAGTTTTTTGTATTTTATTTTATGTGTTTATACCAAAGATACACTTCCCATAATCAAACTAAATATCGTCATTCTATGCATTTCTCTTAGGGCAGCACCATGGCACTTGTACCTGTAGTGATGGAATGAAACTCTTCCTAGTGCATGAAAGGGTTGCTTTCTTAGAGTGTGAGGGGGATTTACCTGTAGCCTATGGATGAGAATAACAGAAACAAGACATTTTTCTCATTATTTATATTACATCGACTGAGGATCTCTCAGGAACAATGTCAACCCTTGATGAAGTGTGGTTCGGATTCCTAGCCAGCATCATTTAAAATGCCAGAAGATGGGACTTCAAGAATAAGAGTATGGTACAAAAGCAAAGCGAAAGACATGAAAGAAAACAAGGGCTGAAACTTAAGTAATTTGATGTAGATGTCCTAATCTATTGAATGCTGCTTCAGGAAAAAAAAAAAAAAATCCACCAAAAATGACACTTTGAAACAAGGCCAACAGAAATGTACAGACAAACAAAAAAAGGATATTTCCCCTGGTCCTTCAGATCACTGTCTCCATGCTAACATAATTTTAGCAGCTGACTGAGCTGTGGGATGCTCCAGAGCCAGTGATGGCATCTTGACAGCCCTTGGCACTCCCTAAGCCTCTTCAGTGAATGTGACCCAGCTAAGCCTGGCAAACAGTGCTGACATTTGATTTCACACGCAATGTATAGTGGAAGCTGTGTGCACATTTTCTTTTCTAGGAAAATGATTTTATGACTTGGCATGCTTTAGTACGTATGATGAGCAACAGGAACACAACATTAATAAATAGGCATCTATCATCATCCGAAAATTGATACTGCAGCTTCTGCAGTGTTCTTTTTTGTTTTCTTCAGGATAATATTTAAATCTAATAGTGGCAAATAATGGTTGTAAAAAGACGAACGTACAGATTTTTACTATGACTGTGGAGGAGCAAAAACGAATTGAAGAAAGAGAGACCATATGTGTAGTATATTTGTTGTTACAGCTTGCACTGATTAAGACTGTGTTTGTCGTATTATACATCATTGTACTGTAGTTGTAGTAAATGTTCCTTGTAATGCATTTTCAAGTACAAAAATTGCCTCAGAAAAGAGCATTTAGGAAACTAATTCTATTGAAACCAATGAAGTGTTGACACATTGCCTGATGTGGATTTGTTTAAGGAGGCATATTTTAGGTTATAAAAGTACAGTCCTTAAGGCAAAAATCAGTGACTGTTTGGTATAGTGACTGAGAGAACACTGCAACAGTATGTGCAGCAAGAAACCCCTCATTAATCCTTTCCTGTAATTCTACCCTATTCACCTTCCCCCTTGCCTGACTCAATAGAATTTAAAACCTGCTGTCAGCACAGTAACTAACCCAGAACCCATTCATTACTCAGTCAAGGCATTTGAAATGTTTGCTGATTTGTCCATGAATGGGAACACAGTGTAAATCTGGACTGAGGAGAGCTTTTTTCCCCTTGTCGGTTTAATTGCTCCTGTGTGATGTGTTCAAGTGTTAGGAATCATCAGGGGTTTTGACACCCCAGTCTGTTTGGACGGCCCTAGCATTTCACTGCACCCAGCCCCTGAGAAAACCTGAATGTTTGCAGCTGAGACGAAATATGTATCATGTACTAAAAGCTTCTTATTCGCGTCAAACCAGGCCACTGGCACTCCCAGCAAACTTCTGGTGCCTGAAGCCTCTGCTAGAATTAAACATAAAAAATCAGGCATCCTCCTGTATCCTTAAAAGCACTCCAAAGTGACAGAATTAAGCAGTGTAATGATTAAAGGAGGAATCAATTAATTCAGTGATTCATCTGTTGCCAGAAGGACACATGCTACCATTTTATAGGACTTGTGTTGAAGGGACAAAAAAGGCAAACAGCAATTTGTAGGATATTTCCACGGTCCCTAGTAACTATTTCCTCGGAGAACGGCCTCTGTAGATGCAACCAACCAGTAGCACAGTTGCAAGCAGGATGCCCAACTGGAGTCTCAAGAAAATTTATATGTGTCAGTCATCTGCTTGAAGTACCAGCACCATTTGTTGCTGACGTATAAGAAAGGCAGCAGGGGACACTTGGACATCTGCGACGAAGCTCAGGGGGCTGCTCCTTTTGGCAACATTGTGCCAGGTTTTTATATGCATCCTGCCTCATGAGTAGCAGTCTTTGTTAACTGGCGGAGGCTCTTGCTGTTTGTTACATTGCCATCAGGAATAGGGGGGGGGCGGGCAAGTAGCCATTTCTATTTTTGGTCAAATAATTAGCTGATTCAAGAAAGCCTTCCATTCTCTGGGCCCTCCACTCTTTTACTCTCCTTGACAAACATCTCTAATTTTTTTTTTTAATGTAGCTCCTGCTCTGAAAGCCTATCTTTAAGCTCTGTATAACATTGTCAGCTTTGCTAGCTGTGGTACAATGGTGTTCACACACACATACCCACACACAGTCCCCAGCCTGCGATACCAGCGTTGTCTGACATCAGTTCCTCATACAAACCGCACTGCACCAGCGGATCACCAAGACAAGTCAACAAATGCAGTGCTGCCAATAGGCCAAATAAATCAAGGGTGTAATGCCTCGCACCTTGGGGGAACTCCTCCCAGGCCAAACGTGACTCAAAACCTAAAAGTCTTCTCTAGCAGGGCACAAAATCAGCATCTGGGCTCTCAGCTGCCTAAGCACATGTAACTAGGAGACTGGTAGTGCTGTATTGCCTGTGACCTCACCTGCCCCAACGGTGGGTGATTCGGGCCACAGAGATGCTTGTCCCTGTTGAGCCTTAGGTCCTGATGCTGCTTTCATAAATCTCTCCCTCTCAGGCAACTGCGAAAGAGATTCCTGATTAAACCAGCCAGCTAATGCCTTCCTAACTTCTAATGTGAAATAGGTACTACTTCCGTTAATTATTGTCAAGCCCCATGCTAAGGAGTTTTTGCACTGCAGTGTAGGGTTTCATGCTGATCCCGTTGACATAGCTTGGATCAATTTGACCCACTACTGCAGTTGTTCTCCTTTGATCCAGAGCAGTTTGTAATTTGACACATTCAGATGACTTTCTTATAATAGCCCCAGCAAGACAAAACCAAATCAACTCCATTTATCTTAATGGGCTTTTTTTCAGACATGAGGCCTTGCCGATCTTTTGTACAGAAGAAAAAGGAATCTGTGTATCTGATGGGCTTTGAAATACCATCTGGTGTTTAATGTTATTGTGCTCTGTTCTCATAGCGCTGTGCTGAATCATATCTTAAAAGTTCAACAAGCATTCACTCACAGCCACCATTCAATACGATTGTGTCATTATCAAAGATTTGGATTTACCAAACGCAGCCTGCAAACAAAGCAGATTTTACAGACGCTTCTCCCTGAGGCTCAGCTAGCTGAGAGGAGTCTTCAAGTGTGATGCCTGTGTGCCTTACATCTTTAGCTGCCATTTAGATGCACAGTAATCCTGTTTAACCTCTGAAATTATTGTTTGAGATACAATCATAGGTGTAACAAGAACAGGAAGGATACTCATCATGTGACAATCTCCTAGAGGCCAAGTTTTTGAGATCCTACTTATTTAAAGGTGGCTAAACTAGATTTCCAAACACCCTGCACCCCTCCCCTTGAAGTGATACTTCAGTTGTTTTCGGTACTTCTCTATTTATTCAGTATTTACAGTATTTCAGTGAAAATAAAAAATACAATGTGTATTTCTTTTTCTAACTGAAGAAGCTTGTGCAATACATGGAAAACAGGAAAATAGCTCTCCCTCCCAAATTATCCAGCTAGAGGTGACCTACATATGATAGACAGCATATGTATCTTTAAATGCTCTACTCTGCTCCTGTCTTTTTTATTTTTATTTTTGTTTTAGCAGTCTCTGGATGGAATCTTGGCTTCCTTGATGCCAGTGGCACAGTGCCCAGTGACTTCAATAGGGTCAGGATTTCACCTTCTGTGAGTTTAGTTTTCCACTCAGTTTACTCTGAACTCTATTTTTCTTTTTTTTTTTCCTGTACCCTATGTCTGCTTCTTTCATTCTTTCTTCCCCTTCTCCCATCTTTACTGAAGTACAATGTGAACCAAAGGGCTTCTCAGATGAACTTAGAACCTGTCGTCTCAAATAAGTTATTTATAAGTCAGAAACCCAAAATTCCAATCCCTATTTTTAACAAAAATGAATGCCTGTCATGTTTTTGTCATTGTATACATGGTCTCCCTATACATATATTTTTCCATGTAAATAGGCATAGATATGTATTAATAACTTTTTCTTTAAATTAGAGTATATGCCAATCAGGCTAAGAATTTTCTTTCACATTTAGTTAAATAAATAGGCTTACAAATGCTAATGCTCCTTTGTGCAAATAATTATCAATTAATCTTTTAAAGGTACTTTAATTCCTGATCTTGTACTTCGAGCTTTCATTAAAACAACATGGTATTCTGTTTTTATTTATTAATATTTAGAGTGCTTTTGCATGAGACACAACTGTGGAGCATTTTTTTGCATAATATTCACGAACTATTTTCCCCGAAATGCATTTTTGCTTTTATACCTCAGTGAACAGCGCTGTTTGAGTAAATGATCCATCCTTGACTCATTGTGTATGCAGAGAGAAGATCTGCCTTTGATTGTTGTTTTAATAAACTGGAAGTCTGCCAGTGTTCTCTGGGAAGAGGAAGAGGGCATTAATGATAGCACTGTGAAGCTCATCCTTGTTTGGTCTTACACTAAATTTAACCCCCACTGGTCATTTTTTACATACTGAAAGGGCTACTCAGGCTAGTCAAAAAGCACAGAGCAACAACTGCTGTGATTTGGAAGCCAGAAACTTTTACAAGTTCAGAACGTGACATGTTTTAAATTATTTTTATGGCACTTAGAGAACGGTGATTAATGAGTTTGTTATCTATCAAAAAGCTTCAGTTTGTGTTATCTATCAAAATGCTTCTCTCATGCTGCCTGGTGTAGTACAGGATTTATGGTAAAGAAAAACCTGCCATCCGTCCATAGTATCTAAATCTATCAACTCCACACATTCATGCAAATAATGTTAAATGATGGATCTGTAGCTATCTGGAGATTTAAAAAAAAAAAAAAACCAGAAGAAAAAAAAAAGACAGAGAGAAATTTTGAAATGCCAAAACAGTGTTCTTAAAAAAACAGACATGAAGTTATTTCCTTCCAGCCTCTTGAGCTACTGAGTGTTCTCTCCCTAGCATTAATTTCTTATTAAAACTAAAATAAGAAATTGCTAATGATCAAGTGACTTTGTTAGTAATGCTCAGTGACTTTTTGTATTGCTTTATTTTGTTCTGTAGTTCTCTGGAAGTGATCTGTAATATATCTGATAAGGGTCATAGATTTTTATACAGAGAACTCATAATTGCTTTGCTTTGTTCTCTGGCTCTTAAGCTCTCATAGAGAAACCCACCTGCACCTTACATAAAGCACACTTCTCTCCATCTGTCAGGCAGGGAATTCTCCGTACGAGAGCAGCAAATGAAGGAAGAGGAGAGGAACATATGGCCTGTCTTAGTCCTCCTCCCACCCCTCCCCTGTTACCTTGTGATTGCGCTCTCTCATGCATTTACATTTTTTAATCAATTCATATAATATTTTATCAATCTTAGAACACTAGCTAGGGATTGCAAACATACCGGTTTCTGCCATGTGGTATACATTACATCATGACAATTCCCCAAAAGGAAGGGGCCTGCTTTATGTCTCTGTTCCTGTTAGGGAGAGAATCAGACTTATTTCTTCTATTTCACAATTAATTTAACCTTTGTACCATTGAGATTTATGAAAGCATGAAATGAAGGTAATAGCGGAATTTTTGAGCTCCTAATATCTTGCATGTTGCAGCCAACAGAGATTTCTGAGATAAGAATGTTTTTTACGAAAGTAGTGTTTGTCACTTGCTATGATTTCTATTCAGTTTCCCACTCATGTAGAAAGCTTTTTTGCATATGATGCAGTAACCTCAGGTTCACCAATGAGATTAACAGCAATAACTTGATAAATTTGTGTCCTTCTTCCCCTTTGCTGTGTTTGCTCACATCATTGCCAAATTATCAAACACTACCAACAAAAAAAGTTCATTACTGAATAAATAGCTTGATTTTTTTTTTGTCATACTAGGCACAAGCACAAGCAACAGCTCCCTGAAAAAGAAAAAAAAATGTGTTTATTTTTCCAAGATTATTTGATGTAATCAAATTAAACGAAATTATGTCCTTGGGCCTAATTCCAACCACCTATTAGCACAGATGCTTGAACCATTACTAAGGTCAGTGTGAATTCTGTGTTTGGAGATTTATACCATTAAGGCTCAGAGTGATCGCCAGAAATTTCACATTGGTTTTTTAAGCTATTCATTATGTTTATTATTCAGTAGAATTAACCAACTATGTTGCTAAAATTTGCTTACTTTTAAGCAGTCCAGAAGTTTGTGGAGGGTAATGGAAGCAGCTTTTTGACTTGCATCCTGGATGTGCCAACCAAGGGTGGTGCTCTTCTAGATCTGCTGCTCATAGACAAGAATGAACTGGTTAGGATTCTTGTCTTCAAGGCTGATGAAAGGGAAGATGGTTACTTCTTTGCTTAAATGAATGACATATTAAAAATAACTTGGCATATTTTCCTGCAGAAATACGTAATTACTTAACTATGGCAACAAACTCATAAAATGCAAGGAACTGGTGACACATAAGAAAAAAAGGGGGAATCCCAACACCATTTCATGTACCTTTCAATCCTGACCATTCCATGACCTTGAACAAATTTAAAAAAAAAAAAAAAGAGCTGAAGCCTAGTAACAAGAAATTTGCTTTCAACCCACTTGTGAATCAGTTAGTCAAGCTTGACATCTAAAGTGCCTTAATGGGTGTAATTAAGTATAACTAGTCTTGGCTACTTTCTCAAATGTGTAACAAAAAGGGTGAAATAGCATCCCTAGATATACTTGTTTTCTAAGGTGAAAACAAGAAAAGTTTGAGAGATTAATCATATTATGATAGCAATATTTTTATTGCAGTAGATTTCTGTGCTATTGCTATTCTTTCTCATGCCCTGATAGCAGTTGCATTCCCTTCCAGCATTCCTCCTCCTCTACTTTCAGTCTTTATCAAACGCCTCCATCTTGTTTAAATAACATGGTACTTAACCTTTGTTTGATGTTGGGTATGTAAGGCTGCTGAAATTACAACTAGGAGGATACAAGAGTGTGTATGGATATGTATTCAAAACCTCTAACTTCAGAATTATTCACCCAAGTAACTGAGTTGCAGTCAGTTAAAATTACAGCAAATGTTTTGCTTGACAGCTTTGATTAAATTAATAATAATTGACTCAATATATTAGAAATTATGCATATAATATTACAAATACTTTTTTGTTAGGGTTATATCGTATCTAAAATACAGGCTTTTTGCTAGTTAAATGTGTATGTAGCAGGTAGATAAAGAGCATGAGATAAGGAGAAGTATGGATATCTTTGCCTGAACACCATGGGGTGTTAGGCAACTAATCTGGAGAGCAAAGAATTGGTTCACTTCCATCATTCCTCGTGTGAGACTGTTCAGGTTGTCTTGTAAGAAGAAAAGGAGGTTTGCTGCCAGGACCTTGAGAATGCAGAGTGCCAGAATTGTTCAGAGGCAGAGGGGTACAATACCCTTCCAACACCCTTTTCTCTGTCAAATCTCCCTCATCATCAAGAGAACAACCTTTAGAGCCAGTTGCAGAAGTGGTATGATATGATCATATGTCATGAGAAGTATGAATTGAGACCTTGAATATTATAGTGGGCTGGATGGAAATAAAAAGGATCAAATAAACTGATCAGAAGAGCCTAAGGAAAATAATTTATTCCCTTCTAAGAGGGGAACAATAAAACACCTGAACTACACAGCAGAGATGAAAGTTGCTTTGCATGGTGCATTAGTTACAATCTGGGTTCTGCTTCATATGAACTCTCATACTTGAGTGTTCCATTTTTATCCAGTTTCTATTTTCAATTAAAAATAAAAAAGTAAGAAAAAGTAGAGTGTGATTCATTTTGCAGAACATGTTTTGTGGAGTTTTTTGTTTTACAAAGAACATTAAATACAAAGAAAGCTCAAGAACAGATTGCAACTGCTATTCAAAAGCCTCTAAGGCTACAGCTTGCCATACACAAAACAAAACGTTTCACACCAAAGAGAAACAGAGAAAAGGTGCACTAATCCAGCTTTTACTCTCTTCACTAAACACTCCAATATGCAGGAAAGACCATGATTCCTGACTCCCACAGTTGGGAGTTGGTCCACTCCCACAGTTCTCTACCTTGCTGGTATCATTTAGCCTTATGAAATGTGTGGCGTATAAATGTTTATAAATTTGCACAAAAAAAAAAAATTCTCTGATGAAACCATAGGCAGGTATGTCACTTACAAGGGAAAATACAAGGGTTTTCCTCCCTCACACTTTGCTTTTCCTTCCCCACTGGCTAAGTTTGAAAAAATAAAATAGAATACCTTCTCCCTATTGCTTAGCTGTTCATTTTCAATTGCCTGCTTCTCTGCTTCCTCCAATTCAAACCTCCTGAAATTATTAATTTTCTGCTGCCTGTAGCTGTGGCTAATGCACCTAGAAGATTTTACTTCTGACAGCTACAAGAGGGTATACCAGAGCTGAAGCAAATAGATCACAAAAGTAAACAGGGACAGGACCCAACATTTGGGTTCACAGTAGATTCGGTCTTCTGATGGGCTGGTGGTGTGGGAAGGCAGCTGTGTTCTGAGTCAGACTCGCGTAGGAGAAAAATGTCAAGGAACAGGGAGGAATCAGATGATTAAATAAATAAATATTTGCTTAGTCTCAGAAGTTGGTTACAGTTTAGTGGCTTCTTTTGTCTTCTGCTTTTCTTCACTCTTTGAAACAGTGTTTTACTCCTGATGAACTATCCATTGGAGGAAACTCTCAATACACATTCCACACAATTGTTTGGTAGAATATTTCAGTCACTGCTTTAGTTAGGATGGAGGTTCTTATAACATGGATACTGCAAAATAACATGGAGCAAGATAATTCTAAAATATTGTAATATAGTTTTTGAAGGAAAAGTACTTTTTTGTAAATATATTTTCCTTACATGCTTTTAGATAATTGTCACTCGACAGTGCCCATGAAGAAAATAATTATCCTTCACACCTTTAAGAAATCCTTCTTAAATAAGTATGAGAGCATATGTGAAGACCAGTTGTGGTTAGCTCACTAACACAGGACCTGAGAGTCCTATTTTGAGTCCTTTCCTTCACTCTGTATAGTGCATGATATTCAACAAGTCACTAAATCTTCACTACTGTCTGAGAAATTACTTCTCAGAAAGCTGAGATTAGAGAAAGTAGAAATCTCTCTTGGAAAGAGTTCCTATCAATTCCTCCTAAAAAGAGGCCAGACAGCTCAAGTTGTTCCCCACACTGCCACACTGACTTGGTCTCTGTTAGCAGTGCTTCATAATACAGTCTAGACTTCTCTTCATTGCTATCTGCCACCTGTCTATGTGTGTAGGGTGGAAATCCTGACAGATGCACTAGGTAGCAAAGACATTTGTCTCTATTTCATCTTCCACTGCGTATTTCTTTCCAGAAAAATGTGGTTTATACTTCTTTTCATTGTTTCCTATCAGTTTGGCATAAGCACAGCAGGGAAGATTGCTCACTCCTCAGTTTCTCGGTTCTAATGATGATGGTTGTTCTTTACTGGAATGAATTTTTTCCTTCCTTCCTATGCAATGAGGAACAAAAACTTATCCTGAGAGAGAAAAGCAGACCATTTTGGAGTGATTGCGCTTAAGCCAGCTCTGTATGCAATAATGGAGTTTCTGGAGCACAAAGTCAGGTGAAAATACCAGAAGGCCTGTGTGGATGAACAAGAAGCTCCCAGCAAAACTCAAGCATGAAAAAGAAGCATAGAGAAGATGGATGCAGAGACAGGTAACCTGGGACCAATACACAGAAATGGTCTGAGCACGCAGGGAAACGATTAGGAAAGCGAAAGCCCAACTAGAATTGAATCTTGCCAGAGATGTCAAAAGCAACAAGAAGGTCTTCTGTAAGTAAGCAGATGGCAAAAGGAGAGACAGGGAAAATATGGGCCCCCTGCTGAATGAGAAGGGGGACCTGGTGATACACTACCCTGAAAAGGCTGAGATACGGAATACTGCCTTTGTCTCCGTGTTTACTAGCAAGACTGGTGTTCAGGAATCCCAGGCCCCAGGAACCTGGGAAAGTCTGGAGCTAGGAAGACATACTTTTGGTGCAAACAGATCAGGTCAGGGAATGCTTAAGCAGATTGGACATATATAAGCCGATGGGCCCTCATAGGATGCACCCAAAAGTGCTGAGTTAGCTGGCAGATGTCACTGCAAGGCCATTCTCTAAAATCTTTGATCAGTCATGGTGACTGGGAGAAGTGCCTGAAGACTGTAAGAAAGCAGAGGTCACTTTTATCTTCAAGAAAGGCAAGAAGGAGGACCCAGTGAACTACAGGACAGTCAGCCTTATATGAATGTCAGGGAAAGTGGTGGAGCAGCTAGCCCTGGAGAACATTTCCAGGCACATAAAGGACAAGAAAACCATCAGGTGTGGTCAGTATGGCTTCACCAAGGGGAAGTCATGCTTGACCAGCTCAATAAACTATGATGAAATTATGAGCCTGGTAGATGAGGAAAGAACAATGCGTTAAGCTGGGCTTCAATAAGGCTTTCAACAATGTCTCCCTTAAGATCCTCATAGAGAAGCTGTTGATATGTGGGCTGAATGAGTAGGTAGTGAGGTGGATTGAAAACTGGCTGAATTACCATGCCCAGAGGGTGCTGATCAGTGGCACAAAGTCCAGTTGGAGACCAGTGAGTAGTGGTGTATCCCAGGGCTCAGTACTGGGTTTAGTTCTGTTTAACGTCTTTGTTAATGATCTGGTCCACTGCTGGGCTCCCCAGTACAAGAGAGACATGGACATACTAGAGAGAGGTCAATGAAGAGCCGCAAAGATGATGAGGGCACTGGGGTGTCTCTTACATGAGGAAAGGCTGAGACTTCTGGAACTGTTCAGACTAGAGAAGAGAAGGCCAAGGAAGTTCTCATCAATGTAAATAAATACCTGAATGGAGGGCATAATGGTAACAACAGAGGAGAAGGCTGAGGAACTCAACAACTTTTTGCCTCAGTCTTCACTGGTAACTCCTATTCCCACACCTCTCAGGTGGATGGACCTCAAGAAAGTGACTAGGGGAGCAATACATCTCCCGCTGTAAGAGAAGATCAGGTTCGGACCACCTGAGCAATATGAACATATATAAGTCTACGGGACCTGATGAGATGCATCCCAAGCCAAGTCCAGAGGGAACTGGCTAATGTAGTTGCCAAGCCACTCTCCATGATATTTGGAAAGTCATGGCAGTCAGGTGAAGTCCTCAGTTACTGCAAAAAGGAAAACATTGCACTCATTTTTAGAAAGAGTAGAAAAGAGGACCCTGTGAACTACTGACCTGTCAGCCTCATCTCTGTGCCTGGGAATACAATGGAACAGATCCTCCTAGAAGCTATATTAAGGCCAGGGAGCTGACTGAGACAGCCAGCATGGTTTCACCAAGGGCAAGTCTTGCCTGACTAACCTAGTGGCTTTCTACAATGGAGTGACTACATCAATGGACAAGGGAAAAGCTACAGATGTCATCTACCCGGTCTTCTGTAAGGCCTTTGACATGGTCCTCCACAACATCCTTCTCTCTAAACTGGAGATATATGGATTTGATGGATAGACTATTCAGTGGAGAAGGAATTGGCTGGATGGTCCCATCCAGAGCATAGTAGTCAATGGCTCAATGGAGATCAGTGACAAGTAGTGACCCTCTGGGGTCTGTATTGAGACCAGTACTGTTTAATATCTTCATGAATGACATAGAAAGTGGGATCGAGTACACCCTCAGCAAATTTATAGATGACACCAAGCTGAGAGGCGCAACTGACATGCCTGAGGGATGAAAGGCCATCCAGGGGGACCTGGACAAGCTCAAGAAATAGGCCCATGTGAACCTCATGAGGTTCAACAAGGCCAAGTGCAAAGTCCTGCACTTGGGTTGGGGCAACCCCCAGTATCAATAGAAGCCAGGGGATTAAAAGATTGAGAGCAGCCCCACAGAGAAGGACTTTGGTATATCAGTGGATGAAAAGATCAGCATGAGCCGAGAATGTTTGCTCACAGCCAAGAAATCCAACCGCATCCTGGGCTGCATCAAAAAAATGTGTGGCCAGCAGGTTGAGGGTGGTGATTCTGCCCCTTTACTCCACTCTGGTGAGACCCTACATAGAGTACCGCGGGAACCTCAGTACAAGAAAGACATGGATCTGTAGAGCAGGTCCAGAGGAGGGCTGTAAAAGCAATCAGAGGGATGGAACATCTCTCCTACAAAGAAAGGCTGAGAGAGTTGGGGCTGTTCAGCCTGGAGAAGAGAAGGCTCTGGGGAGACCTTGTTGCAGCCTTTCAGTACTTAGAGGGGGCTTTTTAATAGACCCTGTAGCGATAGGATAAGGAGTACAGGTTTTAAACTAAAAGACAGTAGATTCAGACTAGAGATAACAAAGAGGGTTTTTTTTATGATGAGGGTGGTGAAACATTGGAACAGATTTCTCAGATGCCTCATCTCTGGAAACATTTAAGGCTAGGTTGGATGGGGCTCTAAGCAACCTGATCTAGTTGACAATTCAGTTCCCTATTCCTTGCAGGAGGGTTTGACTAGGTGATCTTTGGAGGTTTCTTCCAAGCCGTTCCATGATTCAGATTCTATGGAAAGACAAAGGAGTCAGGGTCTTTTCAGTGGTGCCCAGTGTCAGGACAAGAGGCAATAGGCACAAACTGAAACACAAGAGGTTTCCTCTGAACGTGAGGAAACACTTTTTCACTCTTAGGGTAACCAGTACTGGAGCAGGTTACTCAGAGAAATTGTGGGGTTTCTATCTTTAGAGATATTCAAAAGCTGTCTGGACATGGTCCTGGGCAACTGGCTCTAAGTGGTCCTGCTTGAGCAGGGAGGTTGGGCCAAATGACCTTCAGAGCTCCCTCCCAGCATCAATTGTTCTATGATTCTGTAAGCGCAGCAGCCATAATTATTATATTTTCTTCAGAAATTTGCCTCATTTGCAAATTACGAAAACTAATTCAATAGAAATAGAGGGCTATAACATCATATTTGCAAGTGACATGCAGCTGTAATTTTGCAAGCAGGTATGGTACTTGTGCTCCATATGTGTATTTCTAGCAAGCAGCAATCATGCAATCAAACACAGTTTGAGAAATATTTTATCCATTTATGACTTGCTATTTATACTGGGCTATTTTAAAATTCTAAATTCAAGCTTAATATGTAAGATATTTTAAATAATTGATAATATACTTAAATAATTAATCACTAGAAAGATACTTTTTCACAGAGAGAGTGCATCTATTTACGTTCCACAGTGCTTGAGGAAAGATGGTCGTTGCCTTTGAATTACTGGAGTAATCGTCTGTTGTGACTTGCGCAGGAAGTTTCACAGAAGCAAATAGCATTAAAAGGTGCCTCCCCACTGATTCATTGTGTGTGAATAGCATGGAGCACCACTGTCAGAGACAGCGAAAGGTATGTATTAGGGCATGGGCACCACAGATGAACCTCTCATCTTCTTCCATTGATTGAGCATTGATAGCCATCAGGGAAGTTATCTCAAGAAGGGAATCCTCACCTCACCTTCTTCGCCCCATCCTCAGTCTGAAAATACTTTTTTCTCATAAATACATTTCTTATTATTCAGGTGCTGAAGATCTGGCTGATGGCAAGGAGCTCTCCAGTGGGAACTTACAGCTGTGATGATTTGGGTTGCTCTGGGTTCCCTGGGGAGATGTAGCTGGGTACTCAGTGTTGTTCCCTGGATGCAAATAAAAACAGGAATTTCCCTTTGCGTTTAGGATGACTCTTGAACGTTGAAATCTACTTTCTCAGCAGGTAACCTCTGCAATATCAAAAGGACAAATAGATTGGTAGTGTGTTAAGGCATGAGGTAGGTTTTGTGATGACAGCCTTATTATCACACACAGGCCCTTGCCACAGCATAGAGAAAATATTGCCTCTTAAAATCCGTCCTATACTAGCCATTTATGCATTTATCTGTTGCACTCAAAGGAATACATCAGGAAAACTACCAAATTCACTGTAATTGAAGCAAAGAATGTCTACAAATTCCTGTTTCTTTCAAGTAAATGAGAAAGTAAAACATTCCAGCTTTGTTTAAGTCAGGAGACTGTTGTCAATTTGTTACTTTGTAAATTTCAATTGATGCCACACCATAGGATGAACTAATGTAATCTGCATGTCAAGTAGTGTTAAATTCAGAATTAAGTTTCTGTAGTCCTGGGCATGCATGTATTTAGTACCCAAATACTGTGGTTTGTTACTGGCTCCCTGGGCATCCTTTGAGGCAAACAGCACACCAAAATGGTGTCCAGAATGTCATCCATGAGATGTGAAAACAGAGCAGTCTTCTCCTTTAGGCTTATTTTTATTCTGCTATGTCAATTTATTTCCATAGCTGTTGAACTTAATTGTCTATTTCCCTTATTGTTTACTATTTGCAGAAATAGATCCAAATTAGTTCACATACATAAAAGTACTTACAGAATGTTTGTTACATGAGCTTCAGAAGCCACATACACAAAAGTGTTTGTGCAAAATAAAAGTTATTGGAGATTGTTACTGTGCCATGCATGCTCTAATATTTTCCTATTTTACTGATGGTTTTCTTCTTTCAAAAACCCTTATCAGATATGCTTCCACTAAGGAATCCTTGAAAACCCTAAGAAAGTATCTCATTTTTTTTTGTTACAGTAAAGCCTAGCAGGATTTAGAGTTTTCTCATATTCCATATCCTATCAGTTTTCTAAAACATCTTCAGTTTATATCAGCTATTCTCTCAGGCACTACAGGGAACTCACGTATGTGCTTGCAGTAGTTATTTTGGACTGTGTTGGTTTTGGGTTTTGTTTAAATTGTGGTTCAACATATGTTGGCAATAACGTTCAACAAAACAAGCTAAAAGTACAGTTTCATGCAAAAAAAAATAATATATATATAGTGGGGTAATATAGAAATAAATTATTTCAGGTATTTGCGTTTCCCTTCCACTGCTGAATGGTAGCTGGCATCTACAGAGACACCACTCCAGTACTCCCATTGAGTTTCAAAATTAATCCTATCTTACTGAAAGTATTTATTTCACCACACTTCCCATAATCGGAAACATCCACTCCTGCGTAATGTATATATGCTTGTGATTTACTGTAGCCTTAAAGATACAGTAGCATAATGTAAGAAGTACACTACCAGTTGACTTAACATCAGATATGTTTCAAATAAATATATGATCTGCTGCCTTTTATCATTTGTTTTACATGCAGAGCTGAAGATGACCACTTAATAGAAGGATCAGCTGCATTTTTCACCTTAAACCAGCTGGATTCCTTACAATGACAGTAATGTCTGTGTTGAAGGCATTGGACCTTGACTATTGACCTGATACAAGGATAATAGGTATGTTTTAATCATCACTTGTCTTCCCCAGCTGAACAGACTCTAAACCAATGTGTCAATATTATGCTCAATGAGGACAGAATCATCTCTATCTCTTTGTGGTCTTACACTCCTAACAAATAAACCACCTGATTTTGTCACCCTTTTGGGCAGTAACTATGTCCATGTAAAGTATGAATTCAAATATTTTGTCTATTAGAACAATTACAGAGGAAACTTGGAAGGCTGCCAAATTCCTGGTAATTGGGAAGGGAGGGGAACCTTCTCTAACTCAGGTGGGCAATGGAAAGTAACCCCCATGCCCTTTAGCTATAAATATTTATGAAATTGTCTCACAAGAAGAGAGGTGAGAGTGGGAGGAGAAGAAAGCCCTCATAGGTTATAAGAATTCTTTTGAAGTTTGAAAAAGATAGCCCCTGATATGTGATACCCCAGCACTCATGCCCCTGAAAATGATCTTATGATGCAGGGTACAATTTCTGCAGGGGTCTGTTGGACGCAATTCACAACAGTCTAGAAACACCCTATAAATCCTGTCATTAAAACCAGCTGGGACTTATTAGGAGAGCAATTGTGAAGGAGAATTCACCTTCAATAAGGATGAAGGAGGAATTGTCAGGATTGCCTACAGGGTCTGTCTACCTAAACTTGTATTAAACCCCTCCACTCCCTCTCTTTTACGTTTTCCATTTCAGTGATACTGAAAACTGGGCCTGGGGGAAAAAAAAAAAAAAAGGGAAGAAATAAAATAAAGGGTCAAACAGAAAAAGTGCTCCAGATGTCCTATGCTTTTCTTTTTCTGCCTAATGTTGGCCTATGCCAAAGTAACTTGTTACAAGTGAATTCACATTAACATAGGCATGTCCCTATAAAACAAATAAATTCAAGCTCATATTAGGTACTTCTAGACTAAAAATATAGACTTACTTGTGATTTTTAACTGTGGAGAGTGCAGGTCAAAGGAGATCAATTTGGGTAGGTGTGCATTTACAAGCAAATTTAAGGCTAATTTTCAGAAACTCTAAGAGCTACAAATTCCAGCAGACGGTCTCTTGTGAAACAATTTTCTCAGGAGAGTTAAGGTGCATTCTACTATAGTGCATAGTATCAAATGAACAACTGCTTTCATGGGTGAGTAGATACTTTCTGAAAAGAAAGACTGTTTTTCTCACAGATCTGATCAGTGTTTGGGAAATATGACACTACTATCAGTTTTAGAACAGAGAAAACCCACAGAAGCACACAAGCTCAAACGTGGTAACTGGCAGATCTTAATCCTAATCCTATTCCTAATCAGTAAAACACTTCTGACCTGCAGGTGAATTGAGATTTTCAGATGAGGCAGAAAACTCCATTTCTTAGAATCATAGAATCACAGAATAGTTATGGTTGGAAAAGACATTTAAAGGTATCTAGTCCAATCCTCCTGCAAGGTGCAGGGACATCTTCAACTAGATCAGGATGCTTAGAACCCTGTCCAACCTCTTGAATGTTTCCAGGGATGGGGCATCAATCGCCTCTCTTGGCAACCTGTTCCATTGTTCCATCACCCCTCAATTTCCTTGATTATATTCTTTTCTCCCAGAGTCAATCTATCCAAAAGGGTTCTTCCAACACTCATGATAAGCTGCTATTGAGGAACACAGGTTAAAAGTCTGTAGTGGCAAATTTCAGTGACAAGTTCTGCCTTGTGCAATGGAGAAGAGATGTGTTCAGAGTGGTTACAGATGAAGCAATTAATGTCAATCAGCAGTTCTGGCATAACTAGGAGAGAGATGTGGTGAGATCTCTTCCCTTTGCAGGTGACGACCTGGGGTGCGTCAAGATCATCTTTATAAGAGAGCAGATATGCATATGAAAAGCTTGTCCTGACACACCTACAGTCAGGCTGTCTAAGCAAGGAAGGCCATGTTGTTCCAAAAAGAAGTTGCTGCTGCCACTCTATAGCACCTGAGTAAGATGTGACGGATATGTTTTGAGCTAACCATGCTAGCAATTAAAAAACAAAGAGCAGACATCAATGCCGTGAAGGTGTATTTTAGAAATTCATTATTACTCTTTATGGATGAAACTAAATTTCTGAAAAAAACCCCAGGAGATTCCCAGAGAATGATGTTCTTAAATTGCTACAGGCCCTGGGTAACTCTCTCTTAAACAACTGCAGGTTTGTCATGCAGAAATACTGGTTGGGCAGCAACTGCTCTGTTGTGACTGAAATAGCCAGGCAGATTGTCTGCAGTTACACAGGGAACAGATCTGTTGATTGGTGAGGTGAAGGACAGCCCAGAGCAAACTGAAAAGAACGAAGGAAAAAAATTGCCATCTGGAGACTGAACATCTTATCAGATAAGCAGAGAGCTATTGAGATACACACAGAGCCCTTGCAAATTCACCTGCCTTGTAAATCTGACTGAATAGCTAAATTTTGCCTTGTTCCTATTGACACACACTGAGTGGCTAGTGGTTGTAGAGGTCTACAAAAGGCTTGTGGATTGTTTTAATGTACCTTTTGTTCTTGGTTTGTTCCTTATGTTAAAACTAAACAACACTTCAGTTCGAAAAAGCTGACTAATCACAACTGTTAAAGTAAAATACTGTATGTTGAACAATTAAATATACCCAAGAGAAGTGAATAGTAGATTTCAAGGGAAAGTCTGAAAAAAATGGTACTCAGAAAGATTAGCAAGGGTCAAAGATGTAGCTGGGGCAGGTTGGTGAACAGCTAAATTTTTCCAGTAAGACTTAGAGAAAAAGGACTCTGGTTCACAAAAAAAAAGTCAGAGTTTATTTTCATTTCTTGTGGTTACAAATATTTCTTTTTCCTTTTTTTCTTTCTTCTATAAGTAACAGAGAATGTGTAAATGTCGAGGGAGATGATTCTCCCCCTCTACTCTGCCCTGGTGAGACCCCACCTGGAGTACTGCGTCCAGTTCTGGAGCCCCCAACATAAGAAGGACATGGACCTGTTGGAGAAGGTCCAGAGGAGGCCACGAAGATGATCAGAGGGCTGGAGCACCTCTCCTATGAGGACAGGCTGAGAGTTGGGGCTGTTCAGCCTGGAGAAGAGGAGGCTCCGGGGAGACCTAATAGCAGTCTTCCAGTATCTCAAGGGGGCCTACAGGAAAGATGGGGAGAGGCTGTTCAGTAGGGCCTGTTGTGATAGGACAAGGGGTAATGAGTTTAAAATAGAGGGAGGTAGATTTAGATTGGATATTAGGAAAAAAAATTCACAATGCGAGTTGTAGAGCACTGGAACAGGTTGCCCAGAGAGGTGGTGGATGCCCCATCCCTGGAAACATTCAAGGGAGGTTGGATGAGGCTCTGAGCAACCTGATCTAGTCAGGGATGTCCCTGCTCCTTGCAGGGCATTTGGACTAGATGACCTTTGAAGGTCCCTTCCAACTCTAACCATTCTATGATTCTATGTGTTTGCTTGTGCTGCATATCCAGTTGACTACATCCAAAATGCCCAAATCCCTTCTATAAACGAGGCAGAGGCTAAATGAGACCGACTCAGAATACACCCCAACTCAAACTGTTAACCCCACTTTGTTGCAGAAAGTCTCTTGTAACCATGAACTCTCTTAGAGCTGAAGATGCCTCACAGAGATAGCTTTGCTGAACCAGTGAGTTTCTGGAATCAGTTTTTGGTACTTGCCATTTTCAGAAAAAAAGTTTCACCAGCAGATTTCATCTGGACCAAGCTGTGATCTCCACCAAGGAGGAATTCTTGGAAGAAGCTGTGCTATTTTCCAAGTAAGTTCTGTGGGTGGAAGGAAAGACCTTCACTGTTTTCACAAGAACTAATGTAGGGGTGATTTTGTGTATATGTGTGTGTGTGTAAATACCCAGAATCCAAAGCATTGCCCTTTCTATGAGACTGAAAATAAGCTCCCTCTCCTTGAAATCTATTTACAGTTCCTACATAAATAACATGAAGCCTGTTCACTTAAAGATGAGCTATAGTTATGTGCAGTAAATTGCATTTCTGTGACAGTAAAGGGAGATTATAGTTCTTGCTGTACAGTAGAAACGCTTTTTTTTTATTAAAAAAAAAATTACATCTAGAAAATGTAAATGCTCTGGACTGACTTCATCCTTTTTACCTTTGATTTATTTGAGGAATGAAGTAATGAATGGTGAACCTTTTAGCTAGCTCTAATTTTGCCTCATGAATGCCCCTCTGCCCATCATAAATTAGTGGTGTTGTGCATTAGGCACAAACATAGCTCTATCTATTTCAACCCATTTTAGTGCTATCTTTCACAACAAAAGGAAATAAGGTTGGGAATTTCTAGTTTTCACCCACTGCTCTTTCAGTTGATTCTGCCTTTCTCATTGTCCACAATGCTTGCTCTCAAATTAGCGATTGTGTTGATTTATTGACAAACCACAGTTTACAGTAAATGTCATCCTAGGGTAACATTATCTGAAGCACATGTACTGAGTGACTGAGTGGGAGTTGTCACAATGGATTATTCAAGACCATACTTTCCAAAACCAGCACACATCACAAAAAGACCAAAGCAACTAGGAAGATTTTTTTTTTTCCAGGATCCTTATCAGCTACCATCTAGGCTCAAAAGAATGAAATGGGAAAGGTTAGTGACATGCTGAAATCACTCACATCCACTGTAAATTAATTTTTTACTGCACAGAATGGCTTCAGGATTAGACAAGCACAAAGGTGCTTGTCTAATTGTTCTTTCTAACCTGTATTCTATCGAATCTGCCTTTGCATATGCTTGCACAATTGTATTAGGCTGTCTTTGCTTGATAATTGAAGTGTCTAATGTGGATTAGGTCCTGCTTCTGCTTGAGTCCAAACAGTCACACCAACTCCAGAATTTGCCTAAGCTTTAGATTTTCATGTATGCTTTTCAAATATTGACACATTTATACACCCTTTCCCATAAGGAAGTAAAAGAGTTCCTTAACTCTGAACAAAAGTGATTGCTTTTATTTGTCTAAAGAAAAATAAAGTCTTATGCCTAATAACTGGATTTCACTCCTCAGCTGTTTTCTGTTTTTAGCAACAGATGCATCAGAGAGATAAGGCAGCGTGAGCTTGTTTTGTAAACCAAGCAACCTTCTAGCCATGGCAGAGTTATACGAGAGGAATTTTAAACAAAAGCATTTCCAGCAGCTAGATAAGCAAGTGTCTTGCTGAGAAAGATGGAAGACTCATGGTAATTCCTCTGCCAGAAAGCAATGGAAAATAAGAGCTGTCATCTAGAAAATGACAAAGCCATTTCTAGTCCCTGTAGATTAGCACTCTATCTTTTGCTGAACAAATACACTGTTAAAGGTGTTGGCCTGTAAACCAAACAGAAAAATGTCACACTGGTATCAGAATGGAACTATTAATCTGTGTTTGAAATGTTTTATAATTATTAAATTGTTGGTATTAGGAGTTAGCCTTCCTAGAAACTCTCTTCTTAGAGATAGGCAAAACACTAAACCACTATAAACAAAATGCATCTTTTCCAGAGAGCTTGCTAACTAAACAGATATGAGGTGGTTCAGAAGGGTGAAGAATCTTGTCCCAATGTTGATTAGGTCAGTGGCAGAACTAGAGATAAAGCATAAAACTCTCCAGCTCCCAGTCTGGTGACCTATTAACTTGGCTGCATGGGCTGATAAGTGATGACACTGAGTCACACAAAATCGTTTGAAATATCCTCTCTAATTCCTCTGTATCTTTCTCTCGTACATCTTTTTCCCCCTGAAAATCTATCTCCTTCTGCCTGGGTAAGACTTTACCATGGTGCTTCTAACAGCACTTTTTTGTCTCTCTCATTTTCTTATTAAACAGAATGCTGTATGCAACCAGTCCGAGATTAGCTGTCTACATAGCTTTTTAAAGTTATTCCCCTCCCCCTTCCCCCTATCTTTTGGTCAAAAAATATATAGTTTCTATCTGATTCTGGTTGGCCTCTGCTCAACCTTTTGTGCAGGGCTGATTTAGATTTTCCAGCTCAGTCACAGCAGGAAAGATAAACCCTGAACCACATGATGATGTTGCCAGTGTCAGACAGTGGAAATGAAGTCTCTGGGGGATACCAATTGACATTTCAACACATTGGCTGCCAAAGAACAGGCTTGCACAAAAAAAAAAAAAGTTACAAGGGAAAAAAAAAAGTTAAAAGTCTTGAAAGTTGAAAGCACAATGAAAAAACTAGCATGCATTTGTAAACAGAAAGTGAGCATCTATTTTATTTTATGGGTGTCTATATAAAGACGGAGACTGATCTTAGGTACTTCCTGCCCTCCAAAAATACCACTTTAGGTTCCCAGGAGTTATAAGTGACTCAGACATACTTTGAGAAGTGAAGAGTTTTATTTAAAGTGGGACTATGAGTGTTTTGTTCTGATAGGACTTATAAGGATGTAGAGTTCCCTTACAAATTTAATTCTTCTGTGAGATTTATAATGTATTAGGCCTAATTTTTCCTTCTACTTTACACCTGACTTACACCAACACAGTTGCATGGCCTCAGTTATTTCTAATTCACACAAGTGGCAAACAAGAATCTTCCTGAGCGTTTTTGACAGAGAGAAGCTCTTTCTCATCCAACTCTTGCATTTTAATTTTTCTTTAAAGCTTTAAGTTACATTTCTTTTTTTCCTAATTTAAAAAAAAAGTGTGAGAAAACATAAGAGCATATTCAAGTCATACTAAATCTCCGTTTGATTTCTCCCACCCCCTTTTCTCTTTCTCTTTCTTCTTTCTTTTCAATGACATTTCCTATGATGAGCACTCAGAAAGAATAGCTATTGCCTCTCTTGTCAGTTTTGTTTTGTCAGCTCTGAATGCTGGGTCTTGCTTTGCCATTTTCAAGGTCTCTTTCAATCCCTTGAACACAGCTGGCGCTTCAATCAAGAGCTCACACCGTGAAGAAGCTGGCAGTTGATCCCCAACCAACTATGTGGAAGATATATAATATATTTCACAGTACACAGTGGAATACCCTTTTCATTTCATCATTGAGAGAGACTGCTTCACTCGGGAGCTCTTCTATACAAAAATATTAATAATGTCCCATTGTCCTCAGGGATGTGAACATTTGGGGTTTGAACGTCAGTGACCTCTGCTTGTCAGGTTGATGTGACTTTAACAAATTCGGTAAAGGAAGCCTTTTTGTGCCTCGGTTTATGGTTTCATTAGCTTTGCTTTTGAGAATGTTTTTTAATCACTTCTTGGAAGAAGTTGTGGGAATTGAAGGCTGTAAAGAGAGTCTGTGGATACTGAAACATCACAGAACTGCATAATTGAACTGTGCTATAGAAGGAATGCTAAAAGATCTAAATATGCTCACCTTTGTTTTCATTAATTATATTTCAATTATCAAAGACACAACTGGAAACTCTTGC
Organism: Tetrax tetrax; assembly: GCA_009806455.1. Lineage (NCBI taxonomy): Eukaryota > Metazoa > Chordata > Aves > Otidiformes > Otididae > Tetrax > Tetrax tetrax. Next base: position 18,244 of record WHYT01012405.1, on the reverse strand, counting down.
TTTTTCTTTTGTAATGTTTACTCGTTAGTGTATTAGTGGATGCAGTTAGAAATGGTCACACAAAATTCCTGCCAGCCTTAGTAAGGACTGCAGTCTGAGTGCAAATCTGGGAATGTTGCAAGAATCTTTGCAGCAAGTCCTCCCTTTAGAGGCGAAAAATCAGCTGTCTGTGAAGCACGAGGAGCAGACTCACAGCAAGCAGGGCTGATGTTTAAGGATGGCTTGTGAACCAGTGCCTTTTGCAAGCCATTGTTTTGATTACGGAAAAAGGGATTGCAAAGGCCAATGTGTGCACAGGAAACCTGACAACAAATCTATCTCTTAGAAACTAGACAGGATCTCTGTGGTACTACTAGCTGTGTTAATCGGCTCTTGCAAAACATGTGATTCTCTGAGATGACTGAGAGTCTTTAGCTCCCCTTAGCCTTGTTGAATGAGGATCTTAGCACTCAAGCAAGAGAGTTCATTCAGTTCTACTTTCCTCTTATGCAGTGAGTTAAAGGAGTTAGGTGAAGCACTTTCTTTCTTGATTTACATGTACAATCCCAAGTAATGTGCTTATTAGCATATTTGCTTTTAAAATGTGCACATTTTAAGGTCAATGGACTGTGTTAGAAATGCTCATAAAAGAGAAATGTTCACCTTCTTTTCATATAGGGTGTAAGTATTCGTTCTTACAATTCCTCATTTTAGGATCAGGGAAAACAAAGACATTGGGGGATCTTAGAGTTGTAAAGAATATATTGAAAAGAAAACATCCACCTGACTGTGAAAAATCTGAAGCTCATTTAGTAATGAGTTTGGGGAGCTCTGCATTTTTGCTTCAAACACAGAAAACCTGACAGATGGAGCCCATTTCCAGCAACGCCTAAAGTGAGTGGAATGTACAATATTTACAGAAAACTGGCTGCTTAAGCGGTTTGGTGTGCTCATAGGACATTTTTTCCTTCCCTGTAATTTTTATATTCTCTCTGTTTTTCCACTTCCTCTTTCCTTTGCACAAAATGACAACCATGGCTAGTTTAGCAAGTTAAGATGTCAGTGTGTGTTTCCTTTACTACAAGGGAGACATGCCACTGTCAGCGACTGATCTAACAGCAGGCACACTGGCCTGATAGCTGAAAGCTGTTTAGAGCTGTCCTTGGGCTTTCCTCTTTCATCGTCACCTCTTCAGAGTAATCCTACCTTGTCTAGGGAATGGCTGCTCTCCTTATCTTAACACCCAGATGCTCATTGTAAACAAATTGCTTTTCTCTTAGACAGTTCGGTTTGCAAATTTTCCTAATACTGGTTCCAAATATTAGTTCAACATCAGGTGAACCACACTGCACGTTTCAGAAAGGCTTAAATGCAGCACTCTAGCCAGCATTTGTAAGTGTAAGATGCATTATCACCATAGTGAGATTTAGTCAGTCTGGGAATGCTTTCAATATAGCTAATGAATTGATATGCATAATTTTGCAATTACTTGACCTGGGGGGAAACAGTTCCCATCTTTAATTTCTCTAATTTTATTTTAAACATAACAATTCACCCTGCATATTCAGTTATGGATTTAATTCATACAGAAAAGATACACCACCTAAATTTAAGCCTACTATGTTTGCATGGAACAAATATTTTCATTGTTATACAGGTTTGTGGTGAATCGTACTAAATTAAGATAAAAGGTCCACTTTTTGTAATTCCGTACCCGCAGCTGACATGAATGGAAAATTCTGACTAAGTAGGAATTGCAGACGCCTCATTTCCAGGCATTTTAAACTTCAGTTTTTAAATAGCCAATAGCTGAAACACCTTATCTTAAAAATAATAGCTTTCCTGAGAATTTAATTAGGTCATCTACAGGGGTTATCTTTGGCACTCTGAAATTAGCTTTGTTGCAGACACTTGGGAGGACAATTAGGACCCATCTTATTAGCACTGAAGGTTAAAACTCCAGTACTGTCTTGTATCAGGACATAATCTTTCATGGTTCACAGCTCTAGCTTTCACAATGAGCTGCAGTGGAAACAGTAGAGGGGGGAAGGGAAAAGCGCAGACCTGAGAGAGCTAAATAAATACCCAGTTTAAAGAGGTTCCTTCAGGTTTTTTATTCAATAAGCCTAATAAATGTGACTCAGAAGAATAAGTAAAGCTGGTGGGGATTGGTGAACTACAATTAGATCCAACAAATTCTCTTAACTGATATTTAAAGAATAGAGTACTTATATGATGTTGAAGTACATCTTTTTTTTTTTTTTTTGTGGAGGAATGTTGAATATAAACTGTATTAAGAATTCTTGTGGTAAACAGATACATTTGCTAGGAATGAAATTGTTTCATTTTCATTTTGCTTGGGAAATACCATGCTTTGACAGCTGTACTGCTATAAAGCACGAAAGTCATGAGAATGAGTTTGCTCACATGATAACTATGGAAAATATTTCACATCTCAAAATCCCTTCTTAAAAACGCACGCTGCATTATGCAGTTGTTGGACATGGCCTGTTTCTAGATTCAATATAATCAATTATTCGTAAAGATTTTTATTTCAGGGAGGTAAGTATTTTATAAAGTTGTGTTTTCCTGTGATAAAAGGAAGTCGTCATATCTTGCTTGCTGGCTATACACAGCCTTTTCATAGGAAGCCTCCTTCCCACATGCATTGTGCAATAACAAGTAAAATGACCCTCTGGGGTCATGGGATAACACTCATGGGTTGCTACTTGCTTTTTTTTTTTTTTTGCCTTCTTTTTTTTTTTAAGTGACACCTGCTGTGTGGTTCTCAATATAAATAGAAACTGCTTGCAGCAAATCACAGATGTTTTACACACTGGAAAAAGGGACAGGAAGCAATCACTAAAGGAAAGGCAGAAGCAGTGGGGGAGGGCAAAGGAGGAGAGAAAAGAAACTTTGCTTTAAATTTTCTTGGCATTTTCTTACTAAACAGTGATCTGGTGCTCTACTGCTGTTAGTTTTTAGTTAAAACCTTGCTTAGCACATGCAGGATTACTTTGCTGTTGTTATACTCTCTCTTCATGAACATCAAGCCAATCAATAATTGGTTTTCTTGTGGAGATGTGGGAAGTAGGCAATGCTTGTTTGGTTTTCTTTTTAATGGATTGATAAAAAAAAAAATAAAGTAATATAATGAAAACAGCTCGCATTTCTAATTTTCTTGTTGTTCTTAAACATCACTTCATACAGTTCTATCTGATTTAATTATATTTGTGCAAAATAAAGAAAAACACTGTGGAGCACGCTGTGGAGATCTATTTGAAAGGCAACCAATAGCTCTGCTGAACAATGGGCAAATTTGTAAGCTGCCCTTTCAGACATTACATTGCTTTTATTTAATGTAAAACCTTCTGTTGTCCCCTCCCAGACCCTCATAGTTCTTCCATGCAAATTTAGTATATTTCAGCTTTCGATTGGAATGGGTATGAATCACAGGTCCAAGACCCTTAGAAAGGAGAAGGAAAGTCTGGATGAAAAAAAGATGATCTGTCATTTTTAAAATGTTGCTTTTTATGATGTACTGAAAGCCGCAGACATATGAACATGCCCTCTGATACTGCAGGGCAAAACTTCTCATCAAACAGTTTTTCCAGTGTTGACGCGATCTTATTAGCTGTATTAACTTTGTTAAGAAGTGCCAGAGATTGAATAATTATGAATAGAAAACCAAATACTACAGAAATAGCAGCTAAGCTTAATAACTTCTCTTTTTTTGTGGGTTTTTGTTTGTTTCTTGGAGGAGCGTTTGTTTGGAGTTGTATTTTTTTTTACTTTATATTCTAAAAATTGCACTTTCTTTTCAGAATAAGTGAAGCTCTGAAGCTCCTCAGGGGCTTCTCATATTTACATGGGGATCCTGTGTCTTGGTCAAGCAATAGGGATATATTCAGTCGGTGTCTCAGCTCCCTGGCAGTATTGTCAGGAGGTACCTCAGAAGGACATGAGTACAAGGCTGTGACTATAACCACCTCACAACAATGACCTGATGAATAGGTCTGGAGGATCATTGCCCACAGTTTTCTGGCTAAAAATCCCTATGGGATGACTGTTTCAGTAGGTGTTTACCAGGAATGTCTTGTGGCAGCACATGTTGATGTTTGCTCGGAAGCAGGCAGGAGTTAATACAAACTTAACAATGGTTTAAGGACATGAACATATAATCAGGTTATCTCAGGATTAATAAAGAAAATTATTCAGAAGCATCTAATCTCTAGGTCATATGGTCAGAAGACCTCCTGGAAGATGAGTTTGCTTCATTTTTTTTCCCTACCCTATTTACCTCTTATTATTTAGTTACTTATTTTGGACGGTTCCATATTCCTATGGCTAAGACTAAGAAAGTGTTTTGCCTTAAGAAGGTCCTGGGGCAATATATGCCTTACTGTTCTTCTGTCACATCAGACATCAAACCACATTGGGTCAGCTTGGCAGGCAGGACAGATGCCACTTGCAAGGTAAGAACATCACGGCAGGATAAAGTCAAATTATGGGAGTATTATAGAATGAATATGCTTCTGCTTTTGACTTTTAATGTGGTCTCCTGGATGTGACAAGACTTACTTGACCACTGATTTCAGTGGACTGCCCACTGGAAAACCTAGTATCCAGGGTATTGCAGCTGTGTGAGCTACCCTTTCCCTCAGACTTTTCTTAATCCGGATTAAATCATCTGCCCGTTGGTTTCATTCAAGGCAGAACTAAAATCCCCTAGAGAAGGAAGCTGGGAGCTATACAGTGATAGATAATTATCTTCTCAAGGCTGATCTAATCAATCTGCTGGCTATAGGGACTACTGACAGCTGAGGTAAAATGTGGTTCTCTTCTCTGGAGTGAGTAGTTTGCAAGAGTGTATCTTTAATGACCACTTAAGGGTCTTTCCTAATCTGCCAGGTGAAATGTAGCCTCCCTCCTCCAGAGCCAGTTAACAGCGCCCTTCCAATCACACAATGCATTAGCCCATTCACCACCAATGCAGTTATGCATACAGTATCTCTGGGTATAAATTGCTAACCATGACGATTACTGTGGCAAAGACAAGTACATCTGTGAACCAGATCTCCACTATTTTAATATGCACTATATTTCTCTTTTACTGTCTGTTCCAGTATTCTCTTTCATTTTCTTCAGCAAAAATAAACGTAGCTTTCTTTAAGATTCTGAAATCAGAAGAATCGGTATACAGATCTCTCTATTTAGAGTGAGTACTGAAAACACAAAGGCAAAATCAGAAGGCGGTTTTGCTCCAAGTAACTGAGATCATGAAGTCAGGAATTTCATCTGGGAAGGAAGTGTAAAGGAAAAACTGAAAAAGTGACATCTTTAGCTTGGCTTCAACAGAAAATTACCGACTGTTCCCATGCAACATGCTACTTTTCAGGAATACACAGTCAACCCAGTCAAAAGCTTTCCTGTAAGGCTAAGGAAGATGATTGCTATAGCTTTCTTATTGACTTGTATATATCTGACATTTAACAATCTACATAATCATGAAATAAAACTTCTTCAATGTCAAGCATGTATCTGTCAAAACTTACCCATTTGAACAGTGTTGTAGTTCAGCCCCGATCCGGACCAGACTATGCAGTCTCTCACTCCCCCCACCCTCAGAGAGAATAGGGACACATAACATAAGAAAAAAACGCCTCAATGTCTGAGATAAGGACGGGGAGAAACTCCTTAGAGTCACCGTTACGGGCAAAAACAGACTCGACTTCGGGAAAACTATTCATTTATTACTACAACTAGCAGGATAATGAGACAGCAAACAAACTTAACATTATCTCTACTACCTTCCCCCCCCCCACCCCGCACCCCCGCTGAGCAGCACAAGGGGGGAAAAGGGAATGGGGGTTGCGTTCAGTTCATCACTCGTTGCTTTACACCGCTGCTTCACAGTTGGGGGAAGAACTCCTCACATCCCTCCCCTACTCCAGTGTGGGGTCCCACCCATACACCACAGTCCTTCATTAAACTGCTCTGGCGTAGGTTATCTCTTCCACGGAGTGCAGTCTCTCAAGAACGGCTGTCCCAGCGGGCCCTCCACGGGCCACAGCCGCATTCAGGCATCCACCTCCCCCAGTGCGGGGTCCTTCACGGGC